>BRDA01047197.1:0-17857 GCA_036984385.1 Crenuchus spilurus
TGAAAAAAGCAGAGTAGACCCTGATGTTCCTAAAATGATTTTGGTGCTAACTACACTATGTGACAACTTCATGTCTTATATTATAAGCATAATCATGTCATATTAAGCCTGAAACTTCTACAATTATACTTTATAATCCTGAATCTCTGCAGTTCATCTCAGAGTTGAACTCATTCAATCACCAACACTTTGGCTAAGAAAGAATCTGTGAACAACTGGTGAAAATGACGTGTTGAATGCCCTTTCAATGCTGTCAACTGTGATCAAACAAAAACAAAGTAAACACAAAACACAGATATACACTCTACTGAATGTTTTGAATAAAAATCCATCAAGCCAACCAACCAAATAACCAACCATCAATCCATCCAACCATCCATCCATCCAACCATCTAACCATCCATACATCCAACCAACCATCCATCCAGCAAACCATCCATCCAACCAACCAACCATCCATTCATCCATCTGTCCATTCATCCAACTAACCACCCAACCATCCAACCATTTTTCCATCCAACCACACATCCTTCCATCTATCCAACCAACCACTCAACCATCCATTCATCCAACCAACCATCCATTCATCCATCTAATCAACCATTCATCCATCCACCATTTTTCCAATCATCAATTCAACCACCCATTCATCTAACCAACCATCTCTCCATCTACAGTATTCATCCAGTCATCCATCATTTTAATCCTGATCAGGGTTGGGATTCTAAAGAATTAGAATAACACAGAATCTTTATTGTCAGTGTACCAGTACAATGAAATTGAAAGTGCAAATAATCTTAAGGTGCAGCACAAACATCAGCACAAACACTACAATCAGTAATATCTATCTATCTATCTATCTATCTATCTATCTATCTATCTATCTATCTATCTATCTATCTATCTATCTATGTGTGTGGAGCAGGAACAGGGTTGTGTGGGCATGCAAATGTGACAAAAAAGTTAATTGCAAATAAAATGTATAAAATATTATTTACAGAGCTACAATAGTGTTAACAGCAGTGATATATGATGACAGAAGTTAAAGTAATGATGGAAACCAGGACCATATTATAACAGTCACACAGATCAAAAGCAAATCAAAAGAGCTGTAACTCAAGCCCAGGTTCTATTCTTTAATCTATTCTTTGCTGACAATAATGGCAGTGCCAGGGTGTGTAGAACAGGGCTGTACAGAAGTGCCAATGCAAATAACAACTGTGGTAGTGTTAACAACATAAAGGTATATAATGATGTTATAACTTTGACAAACACAGATAAGACAAATAAAAAGAGCTCACTATAACTTAACCTCGGCTGACCTATCTCTCTCTCTCTCTCTCTCTCTCTCTCTCTCTCTCTCTCTCTCTCTCTCTCTCTCTCTCTCTCTCTCTCTCTCACACACACACACACACACACAACATAAACTGTTGTAATTGTATTTATTAAATATAACAGATAGCAGCACATCATAGTGCATTCTGGTAGATGATGTGTGTGAGAGTTAAGTTTCTGTTTAACACAGGGGATTTTACAGTAATTAGCTGTTATTTGCAGAGCATATTGGGAAGGTGTCTGCTAATTTATGTCTTCCCAGCATTTCTTGCTGTGTTGTTAGTTTGTGTTAATAAGTGCAGTTCTTCTTCATGAGTTTTATTATTCTGACATGTTATTTTAACCCAAAGATATGTTTGAAAGTATTTAATGTTTTGTTAAACTTACCATGATGGTTCATCCGACAGCATAATATCTGAACAGACACTGTACACTATCAGCTCATAATACCTGCAGTTACCTGAAATTCAGCAGTACAAGTCATAGTACAATATAGAATTACAATACATTGTGGCAGAGATAATCAAAGAAAAAACAAACGAAAGTGTGCAAATGCACATACAGCTTGTCAGCAGTCATAGCACCTGCACAACACAACATACAAATCCACTGAAGATAAGCACATCTCAGTCTGGTCAGCACTTTTTTAAACTTTTTAAAAGTTGGTCTTCAGTCTGCATTTAAAGACTGTAATGGAGTCAGTGGGAGTTTGTTCCACCACCTGGGTGCCAGGACAGAGAAGAGTCTTGATGCCAGTCTTCCATGTGTGTTGAAAGATGGTGGGTCAAGCCGAGCTGTACTGGAACCTCAAAGGGTTCGAGGTGCGACTCGAGACTTGACCATTGCCATTAGTTAGGGAGGGGCTGGTCCATTACTTGCTTTGTAGGTGAGCATCAGGGTTTTCAATGTGATGCGAGTAGCTACAGGAAGCCAGTGATGTGAACGCAGCAGTAGAGTGATGTGAACTTGAGTTGATTGAAGACCAGCCAAACAGCTGCACTGTGGATCAGCTGCAGGGACCTGATGGCTTGCATAGAAAGACCAGTCAGAAGTGAGTTGCAGTAGTGAAGCCTTGATATGATGAGAGACTGGACGAGCACCTGGGTGGCATCCTGGGTTACAAAGGGTTGGATCCGTTGAATGTTGAAGAGTAGGAACCTGCATGTTTTACCCCAAACAATTGTCTAACAAGAGCAGGGGTGTCAAACTCCAGTCCTGGAGAGCTGCACAGTTTGGTGATTTTTCTGCTCTGACACTACAATTAAACCTGGTCATTACCTCCTGAGTTGAATCAGGAGTGTGTGGTCAGGAAAATCACCAAACAGTGCAATCCAAACCTCCAGGACTGAATGTTGACACTCTGAACTAGAGGCTTTAAGCAAGCTATTCATGGGGTAAGCTTCCATTACTGTTAGTCTTACAGCTCCAGTGCAAAACTAAAGAAGCAATCTTCATGAGCTAAAGATTTATTCCCTGAATGATCTCTTACAAGTTTAGATTTAGATGCTCCATAATGATGCTCCATCAGAATTTGATTCCTCGGTTGGCATGGAGACAACCTCTTGACCCACAGTAGCACAAGCCAGGACCTCCTCTTTCTCTGCATAATACATCCTGCTCTTTTTATATCAATATTATTATTTTATTCATGTATTTTGTGCCCCCATATCCCTGCTGAGATTGTATTGTATTCTGGCCTGTAATGAGGGTCCATCCTCTTCAGACCCAAGTACACCCCCGCTACCATTTTTCATCATTACTGGAGCATCCTATTAACACACACATGTGCTTGACATTTCTAAACATACAAGTTTATTAGTAGAGAAATGACCAGAGTGGGAAAACATAATTAAATTCACTCTACCTCCATTACAAAACCTTCATTATTATTCAGTGTGGAGCAGTTACTTTTTCCACAAACGATGGATCATAGGGTAACCATTCAGACCCTGTAAATTGCGCATATTAATGAGAAGCCATGGCCTGAACAGGTCTAGACCTGTTTTTAACACATCTAGGGTGCAAATCAGTTCTTAAAAGTCCATTAGCATAAAGCAGGTACATCAGCAAGACAGTATTTAAGCATTGTTACAACTCAAGTTCATTAGCATCACTGTCACACAGTCTGATTAAAATGTGCTGGTGTTATTTAGGGGTGCAAACATGGATCCATTGTGAAGGTGGTGATTCAGCGGCATTGATTTTTTCATTTTCTTAGAATTATAATTGCTTGTAAGTGCTGATAAAACACCAAACTGTGTATTGTGCATATAACACGCAAAACCATTTTGCTTCTGTCAAACCACTGCATCCTATCAGCATGGACACAATAGATCTCCTTTTCTGATTTTAATCTCTGAAGACAATGTAAGCCACAGGACAACAATGCCGCTGACATTTCATCTCCTCAGAAAGGTGAAGAAAGCAGAAGCAGGTGATAAAGTGACAAAGGCCTGTCAATCAAACCACATTTACAAATCACAAGTCACTGCACATCCCACAGGTGTGTATGTGTGTGTAAAGAACATGACTAGAACATCATCAAGCCCAAAACAGCTATAACAAATCTATTCACAAAGTTTGCAATGTTACTAGAACATCCTGTACTTTATTTGTTGTGCCAGGATGTGAAAGATCCAAATTTGAGTCCATGTACATATCCCCTATCATATTATGACCACCTACCTATTAGTGGAAATAATAGTGTTCACTCAGTGGTGATCACTGACACATTCCTCATTACTCCTGTGTTCATTATAGAGGTTATGTGGTCCACTGTGGTGTGTTGATCGTCATTACCCTCTGGCATCAATGGCCTGTGGGGTACCACTGTTATGCCATTGAGAGGCCCTTAACATACAGGAAGTCCATTCTCGAACATCTCATGAAGTTAGCAGTTTTTGAGATGCTACCACCCTTCACCCAGCATCCTATTATGATGTCGCTTTGGACATCAGTCAGATCACATCCTTTGCCCATGATGATTGTTTTTCTCTGCTACAAACCTGACTGGTGTGCTCACTTATTCATACACATGAGACATCCAATGCTGGCATAACTGTGATCAACAATTGTTTTTTAAATAATTGTTGCCACTGTAGAAGTCTAAATACTAGTTTGCTAGCTCCACAAAACCTAAACTTGTGTTTCTTCCTTTCTTATTCCTCTGGGCCTGTACATGTACAGACATATCTTATGACAACCTTCAGAAAATCTAAAACATGTCTCCCCTTTCTGTGTAAAAAGGGTGGGCCTAATAGTAAGTAAAGCTTATGTAAGATTTCCTTAAAAAATCAGAAGACTGAGGTAGCTTTCTGCAGAGCTCAAGGCTGTGATTATATGGTTGGGACTCTGGAGAGAATCAGCTCACCCAGTTCAGTCCCGCTGTAGTGGTGCTAAGAGCAGCCAAGGGTTCCTAACCTTTTGCAAGTCACAACCCACTTAACCCACCACAAAACACTCCACAGCCCACAAGAATATTTAATCGACCCAATGCAAATCTTTTATTTGGCTTCAAAGTTTCAACAAGACTAGCGCTAAATACTTGTTGTTGTTTTAGCTTCATTTCAGGTTATGTTTTGTTTTTGTTTATGTTTGGCCAACGACCACTTAGCAGTACCAGTGCAGCCCAATAGGCTGAAAACTACTTAATCTTGACTTAGAAAAAGAGCCAATCAGCTTGCTGGTTATATTGTGAGCAGTAAAGTCCCAATTTATTGTGGAGAACTGTCCAAGTGCTGTAGCCAGAGCATGTATTACTGAGCCAGATACACTATTTATGCGGTTTTGTCAGATTTCAGCAGTAATTACAAATGTTTCTAAAATGGTCAACAGTTTTAAGTATTTTGGTCTCGCTCCATTTAAAGAAACAGAAAGTCTGATGTGGTGTTTTAATGGAAATAACTGCCTGGTGATGTTGCCACACACTCACAAAAATGTGTACAGTGATACATAATCATGTATAGAATCAAACAAAGCTTATCTGTTTTAAACCGTGTAAAAATATAAGTAATAATTATGTTTAGACTAGTACTTGGTAATAAATATCAGTGTTATTTAACTCGTTTATGATGTAAATTAATAATTCTAAAAATCGACACTATTTACATTTTTCATTGTATGTCAAAGTTAGTGCACTTTTTTAGTCCTCACGACTATGGAAGGTTGACTGTGGTTAGCTAGTGTTACTTATGATGCCTAAGATCACATCAAATCAAGTATAATTCCTCAAATGTGGTTATAAATGTATGAATAACCTCTTTAAATGACATCAAATGGACTTTATTAAAAGGTCTGACACTTTATGAGGTTTCTGACCTACTGTTCTCTATAAAAAATTTACAAATGTATGAACAGCATTTTGTGGTGTATTTTTATACTTATTTTCACTTTTTGCTGAACAATTCCTGTAAGAGTGCAGTGAACAATGTGATCACAGAATAAAATATCAGCACACTTTCTGCTTACTTATAGAACCCAGTTCAGGACTTTTGATCTCAGTCCAGCATAAATTTACTCAGTATTGATTTACTAAAGTCTAAACACAGCAGAGTGTAAATGTACTCTTTCAGTCTCACTTTTTCTCTTTTCTCATCTCTCTCTACTCTCTTTTTGTTTCTCATTCTGATCTCTCCCTCTGAGACTCCATCTGTCTCTCTCAGTCTATATGACTTTGTCAGTCTTTTCCTTTTCAATGCTCTTTGTCTCTCTCTGCCTCTTCAGCTGTGACTCTCAGAGTCTCTCTCTCCTGCTGTGACTCTCTCTCTCTCTCTCTGTCTTTCTTTCTGTGACTCTTTCAGTCTCTCTCCCTTTGTTTCTCTCTCTCCATCTCCCCCTGAATCTAGCTTCGTCTCTCTCTCCCTCTCTCCTTCTGTGACTCTCATTCAATGGCTCTCTCACTCTTTCTCCCTCTGTGACTCTCTCTCTCTCTCTCTTTTCACCCTCTGTGACTCTCTCTATTTCTTTCACACTCTCTCTGAGTCACCTCTGTATCTCTCTCTCACTCCCATTGTGACTCTCTCAGCCTCTGTGAATCTTGCTCTGTCTCACTCTAGAGCTCCTTCTCTTCCTCTGTGACTCTCTTCCTCTGTTAATGTAGCTTATCTCTCTCTCTCACACACACTATTTCTCTCTCTCACTCCCTCTGTGACTCTCTGTATCTCTCTCACTCTGTCAGTCACCTCTGTATTACTCTCACTCTCTCTCCATCTGTCATTCGCTCTCTCTGTGAATCTTACTCTGACTCACACCATCTCTCTCTCTCTCTCTCTCTTTCTCTCTCTGAAATGAGAGGTAATGCTTTGTTCTCTGTGTATATATAGTTATATGGTGCCAGAATGACTGGTTTATGGATGAAATACACTGGGAAAAAAGGCCAGCGGTCAGTATGGTCAGGAGGGACATGCTGACATTTCTGTTGAACATTTTCAGTGAAAATATCACTCTGGTTAAGTTCGTTGGAGTTTAAAGTTCAGCTTAAAACACACAGCCTGGAAACATAAATGTGAATATTTGCCAGAAAAGACCTTTTAAAGTCATCCACTCATAAAGGTGGCAAAACTTATTTGGGAACAGAACCTACTTTACTTTCAGAAAACATCTTTTCTACTGCTTTAAGTGAGACTTTTTGACTAAAAGTCAACTAATACTGAACCAAACCCAACTTTTAGCTAGCCACCAGCTTAGCTATAGTTCATCTATTGATGATGGCCATCTTGTAGCCAATCATCAATGGTCAGTGACTGATCATAGAGCTGCTCTTGCCTGGATATTTTGAGATGGTGGTCCAATCTCAGTCTATCAGTGATACTGACTGAAACTGCAGGAACACCAAAGAAAAAAACAGAGCAAGACTAAAGCTTGCCTATGGAAATCTATACAAAGACAAGGACTTCTAGAACCAAGCCTTTTATCAGAGAATCCACTATGAACTCTTGATGGTATCAGAGGGTACATGAGGAAAAAAAAAGTGAGACCTGTCCAAAAACTAAAGTTGAAGAAGAGGTGGACTGTGCAACATGATTGTGACGTTCCAGTACATTCACCAAGAAATGGCTCAAAAGAAAGAAATTGGTCATAGATTGCAAAAAATGGGCTGTGTATGCAATAAGTACCTTAAACATCACACAGCTTATGGAATTCTGCCTGGAGGAGTGGCTAAAGTTGACTGAAAGTTATTGGAAATGTCTACTATGAGGCACAATGTTAGGTCATAGGGTATCCTAACTTTTACCTCAGTATGACTTGATATCTTTTGTTGTTTAATGACAACAAATTCACATTTTCATTGTTTTTGCAAAAGTGATGCAATTACATCACCTTTATATTTGAAAGAACATAAGAACCATATAGTGACATGTCCATATTTCTTGGTAAAGAACAAAATATTAAATGGTGCGTCCTATTTTTTACACACCTGTATTGACCTATTTTAATTAATGTGTTATGAAAAAATTGGTTGGAAAAGCTTTTTCTTATGAAAGCAGAACAGGAAGAGTATCAATGCTTTTGAAATCTGGTGTTGGTGAAAACTACTGAATTGGTCTTTGACAGCAAAGAAAACACACAATGAGCAAATCAATTGTCACTACTCACTTAAGCAGTGACCATCACTCTTCATTTTCAAACAGAAGCAAAAAAAAATATTTTAACCCATTCATACAGCATCTAGATGTTAATTAAGGTCTCATAGGCTAATTGATATGGTTTAGAACACAGTATGACTAACTGTGAGCTATTAAAATCTAATAACACCTCAACACTACAGCAGGATGTTGTACAAAACTGATCTTGGAGTAGTTTCATCATCATCATCATCATCATCATCATCATCATCATTAAAACTGATTCTACATCAGCAATTCCTTAATCAGCTTTATTGAGTTGACAGTGTCAGAAAATGTGACCACTCCTATAAGGCTTGTCTATAAGCCACCAATGAGTGAGCACTCTATGATGCAAAACTCTTGGGACAGTACAGTAGAAGCCAAATCAAAACATTCACAATTGACCATGCTCATTGAAAATGTATACTGAATGTAGTAATTTTCTTTAATCACAGGTAGTTAAAAAGTACAATCTGACTTTAAAAACATAATATTGCACAGTCACAACTCTGCCATCATCTACTATAGTCAGAACTGGAACAGGCTTATAAGACTAATATAAATAATATAGTGTCCTAAACACTAGTTAGTCTGTGAGATCTTATTTAAGATCTGGATCTAGTTTGAGATGACTGAGAGACGTTTTGGTGATGTATTTCTATTTAGGTGAATATTGAGTTGTTAGCAATGGGAATAAGGAAGTAAGGAGGTGCCAACTCTTTCAGCACAGTGCCACACACAGATGAATTTGCCCTCTGCCTTTATCCCATCTGTGTAGTGAGTACACATGTGGCTGGAGGGGTGGACAGCCCCATCATCTGCAGCACCTGCAGAGCAGTTGGAGGTGAAGTGCGTTGCTCTAGGCACTTTAGTCATAGTCTATTTTCCACAAGACGCTTAGGTCCAAAGCCTGTTTCTCTAATGCTTAGGCCACAGCTACCACTGCTAGACATGCTAGACTTGCAGCATTTGGATTCTAAACATGCCTTGGACAATTGGGTTAAGTGGGAAATTGTGTAAATATAATAATATGGTGCTGATAATAATATAATTCTCAAACTATGAAGAGGAAGACAGTGCAGAACAGCTGTGTGTGTGTATTGACAGAATAGGTCAAAGGCAGCTAGTTTAGCTGAATTAATTGAGTTATTCTATAAGAGTTAATTTGCTGTCAAAGAAGGCATCACTGTTATTATAGGCTTTCAATTATCCTGCATTACATTAAGTGGTTTAGATTTAGGGACCCAGAGGGTAACAGATTTATCAATAATACAATAACACAGCAAGGTTCTTGTGCTTAAGAAGGTTCAAATCTCAAATGAATGCTAGTTACTGTGTTGCCCCTGTAGAGCCAGGCATGCCAAGTTATAAAGCTCAGCCAAGCCAAGCCATGATTATGGTTTCTCCTTCAGCTTTACACTCGAGCTACAAGGCTAATGTTGCTAAGTAATGGGAGCTTGTCATGGAAGCTAGTATTGGCCCCTCCCTCCACTACTAATATTTTATTTGCCAGTGATAACCACAAAAAAGATACAACATGGCTGATTATATACTATGGTATGCCATAGTCGGGCCACATCTGGTGAAAATGTAATTGTGAATGGTTAAGTAGGTAGAAGATGAACAGATGTTCATAAAGCATAGAGTTAAATATTAAACATTTTTTCCAACATATTATGCTTAAGCTTAAGATTAGAGTGGAAAAAGGAAAAGAGCAAAATACAAAAGTTTGGACACCCCAAAGAGATTTGAACACTCAGATAACTTTTAACAAAGTCTCACACTTTAAATAGCTTGCTAAGGCTATGGTTTAGTCGCACTCATTAGGTTAGGAAAGACCAAGTGATGCAAATTTCCAAGGTTTATAAATACTCTTCAAACTCTGTCCCAACAATTAGCAGGGCTCCTATGAGCAGCTGCCTAGTACTCTGAAAATTAAATAAATGATGCCCATAAAGCAGGAGAAGGCTATAAGAAGATCAGTTTGCACATTTTCAGAGTAGTTGTTTCCTCCATATTTATGATGTTCATGGAAGTGTCAGAAGAAAAGACTTTCCTGCATCTTCTCCACAATTCATTACACAATTCACAATTCAGTTAAAATGTATTAGAAGGAACACAATTGATGCATTTTGGAAACAAATCCTGTGGAATTTGGCTACAATGAGCGAAGCTATGTTTGGAGAAAGCAGGATTTCATATAAACAACATGTTTCCAACTGTTAAACACAGTGGTGGATTATTCATGAATTTGGCTTGTGCTGCAGCCAGAAGCATGGGGAACATTTTACCAGAAGAGGATATAATTAATTCAATTATGTACCAGTAAATTCTGGAGGCAAACATTGTATGATCACAGTTTACATTGCGTGGAAATTTCACAATCAATGGACCAATAGAAATGCTCCAAAATGACATAAAAATGTTGTACATTGACTTATTTAAAAATAAAAGTTTTTCTGGAGATATAACATTTTGTTCTGACAGCACTGATGTACTATAATGATGATCATAAAAGGTCAAAACCATGTTACCCTACATATTAACAACCCAAGACATTAAAATGAACATGTCTCTTAGTTTTCTTTAATTGATTGTAATTTTATTGGCTACCAGCTTATATGATGAACAGGATAACAAATCAGGGTCACATTTTTTTCCTTTTTTCATTTTTCTCATTTCTCCAAAATTAATTTCTGGCTATACTGTCGTCCAATAAACTTCTTCTTCTTTTGACACTATACGACATACCATAATTTAATTGGAATAAAGTATGGGCAAAATTCAGCCTTCAAGATGCTGTTTACCACTACTACTGTTAGCTATGCTACTTTTGCAGACATAAACCTATTGTTGAGGAAAGTAATGTCACAAACTATTTATTATGTAACGTAATGTGGAGTATGTAATAAATAATGTAATTAAGGAATTACATCATGCTAAATGATGTTACTACCTTGCAACTTCTAAGGGTTAATGAGGTGTGTCTGAGGCAGCTGCAGCATGTGTTTGATCTTTCCAGCCTTTCATCAGCCTCTAATAATGCTCTTCAGAGTGAAACAGGTCAGGACAACTAACCTCCTATAAGCTGTAATGAACCCATCAGTCAACAGAGCCCACTTTTTTTATTCTATTGGGAAGGTTCCAGGTGTTACACAGATCATATAGGGGGAGCTCTATGTGGAGCCACTGGACACTACTATTTCATAATACGGCCTCACAAAAGTACCTCACATTACTGCACACTTTTGATTACATCATTTGATTGATTATATCTATATAACTTAGTCAGTGTACAGCTTGTATATCAGTATAGTTTTAATGTCTTCTGAACATAACTCAACACACTGCCATTAATGTCCAAATAGCTGCAGCACAAGTGAGTACCAATCACAGTGAACATGTCCAAATGGTTCCATAGTGTCAATATTTTGTGTGTCTTAAATTTCCTAGGCACACACTGACTACTTTAAATAATTTCCAAGTTTCATTTCTATAGTGTTGTGCAATTAAAAAATAAAAAAATATATGCAGAAATGTGAGGGGTGTACTCACTTCAGTGAGATACTGTATATGCCCCCATTGATTGAACCAGATAAAAATAAAGTTAAGCTATTTTCACATGTAAAATTCCCACCAAACATAAAAAATAAGCTTGGTGCAGTGTTTACTATCTACTAGTGGATCTCACTTATTAACGATTGGTGAAAAAGTCGTTAATTAAAAAAAGTAAACTCATATTTGGTATTACATGTAAAGCATTTCAAACTGTTCTATTTTAATGTTGATGTCATACTCCTGCTTCAGCTACACCCCCTAGCTTCATCTATGTTGTCACGTGTCTACTATTTGAATCGTCATGTCATTTTTCAAGGCTCACACCTGTGTCTCAATCTAGTTCACAGCCCTTTATATACCCCTCTTGTCAAATTTGGTCTTGTCAGTCATTGAATGAGCTGAATGTGATTACGTGTGTAGTAGGGCTTGGGGTAAGTTTATAGCGGTTTAGTTTGTAAGTAAACACTTATTTGGACCACCATCCTGCACTCCTACTCTTTTTCACCTCCACACACCCACAGGATCGTCACTGTTTTCTTATGTCATGTCATGGCACACACCGTTATCACTTCATGATGGTAGGCTGTACAGACGAGTCACTTCTCTCCAATGCCCTCTGTCTCTCGCTGCTTGTAGCAGGCTAGCACTTGATAATGCAGTTCATGTCTTTATGTTATTTAAATCCAGCAGTACACTTCTCAACACCCACCCTGTCTCTCATAGTTTGTATCGCAGACCTTTTTATCCTGGGCGCTGTCCGAGCCAGTTTAGCATTCTTAGTTCTTAACTTCATTTGTGCTCTGTGCAATAAATAGACTGACTAAGCATCCGAATCTGTTGTCGGCCCTGCAGTTGACTCAACATTGTGCTAAGTTGCACCTAGCATACACTTCAAAAATCATCATCTAGTGTTATTAGCAGCTAAGCACCATAACACCAACAGTTATGAGAACTATGCTGCAGCTCACAGTTCCAGGTCCAGTTGGATGGGGGTGTGATCACTTCCTTACCATCAAGGGTGACCCTACCAGAGCATAGATCCAGACGGTATCACTCTTAGATCCTTAGGAACTCTCCACCATGGCAAAGTAGGGATTTCAGGAGAACAGTTTGCTTATAGCTCATGAAAATCAGAAATCCAGAATCTCAAATTATTAGAATTTCAAGTTTAATAAATTACTATTCAAACAGTATCAACATTAAAACAAAAAAAGCTTTATTTATGTCAAATGAATATAAAATATAAAAATATAAAAGATTCTTTTTGGATAAACAAATAAACTTTGTTGCATAATATTCTAACTTTTGGAGATGCACTAGTAAAATCTACATTCCACCGAAGCATTTCCAAAAGCATCAAACCAACATGAGGTTAAAGATTTACACCCCTGCTGTGTTCTGAGCTATGTTTATTATTTTAGAATTTTCATCAGCTTCATAAATAAATGAACAATGTCAAAATAATTCATTTTGAGTCTTTTTGATCACGTTTGTGAAGAAACATTATTACGCAAAACATCCAAGTTATTGCACATTTTTTTGTACTTCAAAGCTCCTAAAGACGTCAAACAGACATCACTCAGAGAAATAAGACACAGAAATCAAACACTGAGCTTCAGCAAGCTAAAACACATCAGAATATAACATCCCTCAGCTTCACGTCGTTACACTCTTACAAAAATGACGTCAATTTCCAGACTGTGTGAATACTACTTTTATGAATTTTCACATTTTTAACCCTTCCTCCCCTAATTTGTCTTGTTTATATCTATTTTTCATCTTCATCCAATTCAATTTCACACATTTTCGCCATCGTTTAAATTGTGTAATGTATGTAAAACATTTACATGTAATTTCATTAACACTGATAATGATTCAGATTTTTATTTTAAGAATATTAAGTATCCATTTAACACATTTAAGTAATTTTGTTTAGTAAAATAAAAAAAAAAATGTTTGAAACAAAACTATCACATGATCATGATTATTAAGTATTTATTTGCTTATAAACTTATTGTTTATTCATTCTCCCCACTATTCTTAAGGCATGTGTTAACTGCATCACATTATTAGCTTGAATATAAAGAACCCTTTCCACTTACTTGCATGAAAGTTTGTGAACCCTTTAGAATTTTTTATATTTCTGTATGAATTTGACGTAAAACTTCCTAAAAGCAGGCAAAGAGAAGCAAATCAAATAAATGAGACAAAATGCCTCTAAATTTGGTCATTTATTTATTGAAGAAAATGATCCAATATTACATGTTTGGGAGTATGTGGCATGAGTCTCCTTTGCTGCAATAACTTCACAACTGCTAGAATTAAACATTTCCTGTATTTGTTAATCAGTGTGTTGTGAAGCTCAGACGTAGCTAGATTCTTTAAATAAACAGGGCACCCATTGGTACTTGATTGTCATCCCAGTGATTGACAACCTAACTCAAATCTCTTATCTGCTAATCTTAAAGGTTCACATACTTTTGCCACTCACAGATATGTAATATTGGAGTATTTATCTCAATAAGTAAATAAAAAAGTCTAAGATTTTTGGTTCTTTTTATCTACATTTAGGACTTATAATATGATCGTGAGTAATGACTTACTTGTAACTGAATTTATTTCCTCCAGATAATCTTCTCACAACTAGAGTATGAAGTGGAAGATTTTCCATCCATTCTAAATCGATAGTTGATTGACACTTCAGAAGCATTCATTTATTTTTGTTTGGCGATTCAGGAGAATTGTTGGTGGATCTGAGTGCTAGGAGACTAAATACAGCTAATAGCAGCATACAAAAATGGAAAATAAAGGAGATGGGTATCTGGGTGGAACTAAAGTGATCAGATGGATGCTGAGTTAGCTAAAAACAGTAGGTAATTTGGCCAGGGAGAAAAACATTGACATAATGAATCTGGATGGAAAATAAAATTACAGAAGAGCGAAATTACCCCAGGACCCAATGTACATTTAATCCAGACCAAAATGGGGTGTAGTTGGTGTGTTGGATGAGGGAGAAAGTTGGATCAGCAAATCTGAACACATACAAATTTGACAAGGGCCAAATCATTATGACCACATTGGATCTACTTTGTAATTTCCACAAAATTACTTGGGTTCTATGAATACTTACATATACTTTTTTAAATGGCAGTAGGCTCAACAACATCCACTAGACATCACTAGAAATGCAACATTTTCTTGTCTGAATGTAAATCAGCAATGCTTCATAGCCACCACAAGGAATAAAGGGGGATATATTGCTGAAAAACCATTGGTGCTGTTAAACGACCACACAGATGATTTGGGTGTGTAAAAATTGAACAAAATTAGCATCTTATTGCACAGTTGTTTTATTTGTAGTAATATAATAAAATACTAATAGTAAAACAATGAGTATAAAATACATTTTGATCTCATTGTATGTTTAAAGTGTACATAAAAAACACTGACTGAACATTGGATCATGTATAATATGTATGGTTTCAGTATAAAGGATAACAAGACATCAGTCATAGGAGATACACAGCTCTAAAGAGCCCAACTTTAAAAGCTTGTTTGGATTGTAGTGAATTTTTTGTCTGTCAGAGAAATTAAAAAGTATGTCAATTACAGAACAAAGGAAAAAGGAAGCAAGAGAGAGAGAGAGAGAGAGAGAGAGAGAGAGAGAGAGAGAGAGAGAGATAGAGAAATAAACATTTTAGTTGTTTGATTGTGTTGGTCTGTAATGAGAGGCATAAATTACAGAGATAGTCTAAAAGAACAGACTGAATAGGCTGGTATTGTCTGAAGGTGTTTTCTATTGGAAATGCACACAGGTTTTCACAAATGATAGAGCAGTAAAAATAATCCCTGAACAGAAATTTCTGTATATTACTTTATTTAACATTTAATGTTGAAATGGATATAGTGTTTAAATGCTGCTTCAACAGAAAAATACAAATCACAGTTAGTTAAGAAGGGCATTTACTGCTACTGCAAATGTACCTGAACAGGGCTGCCAAGACCTTTGAAGTCAATACAGTAAAAGCAACTTAACTTTTATTGTAGTTAGCAAATATAATCAAATTTGCTTCTCATTAGAAATGCTGTCGCGGCTTGGCTAGGTTCTGTTTACATATAGCGTATATGGTCCCACATCTGTTTCCTCTGGAAACACTTCCATTGTTTTGTGAATGGTTTCTTGGCCATTGTACAACTAAGCCACTGGTGCAACGTGTTGAGTCTCTTGGCCACCGTACAATTGAGCCACTGGTGCAACATTTACATTTAAGGCATTTAGCAGTCACCCTTATCCAGAGCGAGTATATAATGGTAACTGACTGGACCCTACATCATACCTACCAGTAACTACAAAATCCCAGGCTGTAAGGTCCAGATTTGATGACCCCGCAGTACATCATTGTGTTGTACTTACTGGGACAGAGCTACACTTTATACTTTACATCTTCATATCTTATCTCATATTAGCAGACAGCTCTTATAAAGCATTTCATTACAAGAGTTAATGTGTATGGTGGCATATGTGACCAATAATATGTAATGTGATCATTAAATAAATCAAATTTAATGGCCAAAAAGTCCAGATTACTTTCAGTGCTGAAGCACATATAAGAGTTAAAGGCTCTTTAGTATACCGACATGACAGTTTTGAGTTAGCAGAATAAATGTTTCTGAAATCACACTTGTAAACTGGAATATATTGAGAAAGATTTAAATGTAAAAGTGTGGGTCAGTGTGCAGACAGTGTGCAGTGTGCAGGAATGCTGCTGATGTTGTGGCACTGGCAGTTTTTCTAAAATTGATGTCTACAGGGGAGCATTGATTTTTACACAGCACCATTGTGTGAGCTCTGTGAAATGACCTTGTGGAGCTTCGCAACCTCATCAAAATCTGATAGAGAAACTCAAGGACAATCAAAACATGTTGGAATGTCTGAGAGGAACTAAAAACACGGCGGTGCTACATGGATTTCTTCACAAAGGAAAATAATCACGATATACCAATATGCCATCAGTTCCAGGAAAAGAACAGCCTCATTATAGTTTGCTCTAAGCACTAGTCATACATTTTTATGGAAGATTCTGATTTGTGCACTGTCTGATTTTTTATTTTCTTTCGTTTTTCTAAATGGTGGGATAAATAAACACTTGAAACACGCTAGCACATGTCCACACTTTGTATATGTAATGATGTGGTGGGGGTTGAAGCAGGAGGTAGGACGCAGAGGTGGGTGTCCACAAACATGGCTTTTAATAACAAAATTTGAATGTAACACGAACGTGATACCAAACATACATGCAATAACTTTCATTGCATGTATGTTCTACATGCAATGAATGTCCTATTCTAGTGATTTCATTCAATGACTGACAGTGGAAACAGAAACAGGAGGGAGCTTTATAGCACACTTAAACACACATCAAATGACATGGCAGGGCTGAACAATGACAGAACATAACTGGGGGGAAGAGACATATCGCCCTGCACCTGTGATAGGTAAATAGACAACCATGTGAAGACAAGGATAACAAGACAAGGGCAGGGACATAGAGCCCAAACAGGAGTGACAACAAAAAGGCACATGGGGAATAAAAATGGGGGGTGTGACAGTACATAGCCAAAGTTTCCATAAAACAAATACAATTCTACAACAAAACATCAAAAAGAGGGGATCAGTTATTTGGCTTAGTCAGTCATGCATTTTGGCTACACGTAGAAGCAATTAAATACAATCAGGCTAAACTTACCTGGCTCCTGTTATTTACATTATTAAATAGCTGCTAAATTCAAATCTCCAATTATTCTGCTTCTCCACTCGCTCAAAATCTCTGTATCTCCAGCCATCAGGGGAGTAACAATATTACTATTATTAAGGTATTGTAGTATATAGTGCTAAACAGCATGACTCATGATACTTAATTTAGTTTTCCTGCTTTTGTTATCCTAATTTTAAAAAATGGTGTTTTGTAAAGTAATTCATTAAAAATGAGATGTTGAAAATCAATGGTGTATTATCATGTTAATGAACAATTTAATTCTCTATTTACAAAATACTTTGGTGGGGGTCTGTGGCTGATATTTAAGGGTCAAAAAATGTGACAAATCAAACTAATTAGCAAAAAATGCTTATAACTGTGCAAATATACACTACCAGTCAAAAGTTTTAGAACATTTCTGGTCCGCACCTAAAATGCTATTTGCAATGCCAGTTTGCGATGCTTCTGGACTGACACATGAAACTGTGTGTGTATTTATAGGCCTGATGTGTGAAAAAGATAGAAATGGGAATTTTTTTGTGATTTTTTTTTATACCAGTAATTTAAAATACTTTTTGGTGATTAGTTTTTACAATAGTTGAC
>BRDA01047211.1:0-17340 GCA_036984385.1 Crenuchus spilurus
TAATTAGTTATATTATATAGGTAATTTTGTAAGTACTTAGTATTTAGTAAACAATTACTAATAAGTAAAAAGCAGCATGGTGGCTTAGTGGTTAGCATGCTGACCACTCAGTGCTGATGTGCAAAACTACAGATTGTACATCATCAATTTGTTGATGCATGCATTAATATATCATTGGTCAGTCTGATTAGGATCAATTAACACTTTGCGTATTAAACCAAATAACAGTGAATAACTTTAATGCTAATGAAGATATGGTGATGAAATTTGGATTAAATACACCTCAGTCTGTATGAAAAAGACTGACCTGCACGATTACAATGTGGGTAGATGGGTGTTAATATATCGGCAACTGTTGGAGTGCAGGCCAGTGCCCATTCATCCATCTCCATCGGCTGCCTGTTGCTGTGGTGAGACATTAAAGCCCTTAGTCAACATTAGTTATTTCACACTGAGAATTGTGCAACGATCTATGCATAATGTGTCAATACACTATACAAGAGGAGAGTTAATGATGTGAATGTACTGGATAACAAATTCAATTCAGAAGAAAACAAAAATTTCTGAAATAGTTTGGAAACAACAGGGTTATTGGTGTATAACCTTTATTGATGGATGACCTTTCAACACATAGAGTGTTGGGTTCAAGTGTGCGTGGATGCTGGTGGTGGACATTTTCAGCACATGTTGTAAAACCAATCTTTTTCACACAAACTGAGGTATATTTAATCAAAAATTTATCACCAGATCTTCATTAGTAATAAAGTTATTCATGGTTGTTTGGGTAAAGAAGCAAACAGGACACCCTGTACTTTGTGTTGTACTGGGATTGGGTTTAACAGGTACAGCAGCGTTGCTGGGTCAAGAGTGGCCCACAAACCAAAAATAACCACTCGAGTGGTCCTTTGCTCACAATTTGACCACCGATAAAAGGCTAAACATGTCTGTCACAAGGTTTCTAAGAGAACAGTGGGTGGGTGTTTGTAAAAATGAGCACTGATGCCATCATATCAACAGAAAGAGAGAGAAAGGCTGCAATCAAGTGATTACAAGCACAATCATGTCTGCTGATAGTGAAGGACTTTCTGTTTGTTTATTCACTGTAAAAATGGAAGGCCTATGATTGCAATGCGACAGGTCTGCAAAAGAGACAAACAAGTTCATGCACCTATGACATCAAATCTTCTTAAAGAAGTAGAGTGAGGGCTTTGAAAGGCCCGCTTCAGTATCTCCATACGAACTGGCTCATTTCACAGCCTATAATCCTCCCTCTGGTGCTTCAGCACTCTTCACACCTTGCTTAAGTGTGTCCTCCACGTTCCTCGCTTGTTTCTTGGCGTGGCCTGGCTTTGTCAAGGGATTGATGGATTTCAATGGGACCTAAGTCTTCCTAAAGGCAGCCTTTGAATAAGCAAGTGGATTCCAATTGAGATTTTTTCCCCTTTTCTCACTCGCCCGGTCCCCAAAGAACCTAACCTGTAACCGTGATCTTCTCTCACTTTGAACCTCCTCACTCACTAACACTCCATTGGTCTTCAGGCATCACATTCAACAGTACAAAAAGGTGTTACATATCTCTTTTAGTTTTCTAAACCTTTCAGCAGATGATTTTAGAAGCAGAGATATTAGAGTTTTTTCAAAGGACCTCCACTTAACATTCTGTATACTCCCCTTATCCTTCAATAGCCACCTTCAATAAAACCCTAAATTAAAGCAGCTTCATTTAATTTGAAACCCAACATCTATTTTTTACATTTCTGCTCATTTTTATCCCCTTCCCAATGTAGTAGTAGTAACCAAGTAACCCATCTCATCTGCTAGGGGGCTCTCCCCATCACTTTGCAATGTCTCTGACTATAGGAGAGTGAAGACAAGCACAAGCCTCCTCCGATGCGTGTGATGCAGCCACTGGCTCTTTTCAAACTACCTCTGATACACAGTCACTGGGGAGCCAAATGGCTCAGAGGAAAGCACAGGAATCCCAGCTCCTAATGGACCAATCAGTAAACACCTCAGCAGGCCGACATTGCAATGTGTAAGTGGGAGAGAGAGCGCCATCTACCTGGCTGTTGATGGCAAACAGCATTCCCCTTTTAACATGGAGAAATATTGTATTTAATCAGGAGACACCACTTGTTTTCACATCTGACATAGTTGTTTTCTTTAATTATTATTATTATTATTATTGTTATTATTGATAATAATACTACATTGGTGTAAACACAATTTTAGCAAGAGCCTAAGAAAATACCAGAAAATAGTTTGAAAAGTTTTAAGTTGAAAAAAGATCATAAATTGGGATTTCTTGACTGGTAAACGCAGTGGTGGGTTATTCTTAACCCTTAAGACAACACAGTGGTTAAGCTTTTACACCAGTGATGAGTTTAGCCTCAGCTGGGATCTACTTGATTGTAGGCCTGGGCGATAGGATGATGTAATCGGATATCGGCAATGACAGACATGTGACCCGATGCCAATATTTGACACGTGATAATTGTACACTGTGTGGGGTGAAGAATTTTACACAGAATTTTACAAAACTTACATAAAGTGGAGACGTGCAGACCTATTGTGGCTAGTTGAGTGACATCACAACAGCATTTACAAAATGTATGCATTTACAGTATGTCTTTATCAAGAAGCTAAACAAAAAACCTTCAATTGACCAATCAATAGAAAGAGTTGTGCAAGGATGTAAGAATGTTAAACTTTGACCGAGCTGTTGACCAGTGTTTTTGCACAAAGATGAATTTGACCTCCACATTTAACCCTAGTCAACACACTAATGGGCAGTGAGCATATTTGTTTTGGTCAGCCCCCACCCACAGTGCCTAAAGAGCATTTGGGGTTTAGATTTCTTGCTCAAGGGCACATCAGTCATGTCCTGCCAGACGACCTTAAAGAAAATGTTGAGTATACACGACATTATACTGATCCAGTATACAGGTCATTTGGGACTGGGATGGTAACCCTGAGGAAACACTGAGAAACCTTTATTTTCTTGAGTGGAGATGCATGGGAAGCTGCATGAAATGGTGATGAAATACAATTTTTTAAAAAGCTCAATTGCACTCAAGCATGTCTCCGATGATGCCTGACCCTGAAAATGCTTGTATTTATTCACATCACACCTTCTTCCCGGCTTGCATGCTCGTAACATATTGGCTTTCCTACAGGGGGGCTTTAACACAAACTCTCACGCAGCCTTCTTTGAAGTCAATAAGTGGAAAACTTCAGATCGTGCTTCTTTGATTTAGTAACCTTTTTAGCTGGCATTGGCAATGCGATGAATGGCCCCCATGCACTGAGCTGACATTTATCAAACAAATCTTGCTTTCACATGCTCTGTGAGGGCCACTGGATTTTGTAGTGACCCATGAGTCACCCCAGGAAAATCTATGCTTGCTGTGCATGTTGTTCAAGTGTTAAACAGCTTTCAATACATCAAAAGTTCAGCAGGAGATGTGAAGTTCTGAGATGTAAATCTTAATTATAAAAAGAACATTCAGGCTGTTGTGATGAATTTGCTCATTACTTTCTGATCACTGATCTTTAGGTGCTGTGAGTGATGCAGTTTTGGGATAATAACTCATCTCCATTACATCACAAAAAGTCTCCTAGACAACAATCAGATCAGACGAAAACACAAAGGTGGCTTTAGCTTATCTCTCCTACTGCTCAGATATTTATCCTGAGAAGAAGATCTTAGTAATCTCATTTACCATCCATTCGTCCATTATCTTATCCACTTAATCCTGATCAGGTTAGTCCCCTACTCCATCCCCAGGTGCAGGACAGGGCATTGCAGACTTAATCTCCCATACATCTTAATTAAGTTAATTAATTAAGTCTCACACATTTAAATAAGATGTTAAGTTTTGAGGTTAAACTTCAGTTAAGGGTTGGGTTAAAATTAGGTGAAGATTAGGGTTAATGTATGGGTAATGATTTTGTTAATTTTATGGTTATTTTTTGGTTATGGTTAGACTTAAGGTTTGGATATGATTAAGGTGAAGAATTGTTTAAGTTTAGAGTTAAGGTTTGGTCAAAATTAGGGTAAAGGGTTGGTTAAGTTTAGAGTTTTTATATGATTGAAGGTAGGATTATAATTAGGTTAAGATTAGGGTTAAGTTTTGGTTAAGATTAGGGTTATGGTTTGGTTAAGG
Organism: Crenuchus spilurus; assembly: GCA_036984385.1. Lineage (NCBI taxonomy): Eukaryota > Metazoa > Chordata > Actinopteri > Characiformes > Crenuchidae > Crenuchus > Crenuchus spilurus. The sequence continues at coordinate 4,167 of BRDA01047211.1, forward strand.
TCAGACTTCAGGTTTGGTTAAGTTTAGTGTTAAGGTTTGTCTTAAGCTATTGTTATGATTTGGTTAAAATTTTGGGTAAGGTTAGTGTTATGATTTGGTTTTGGAAAAGGTTAAGGATTGGTTAAGGTTAGGGTTATGATTTGGGTTACGTTTTGGTTAAGGTTAGGGTTAAATTGTTTAAGATTAAGAGGTATGATTTGGGTAAGATTAGGGTTATGATTTGGTTAAGATTAGGGTTAAAGTTTGGTTACAATTAGGGTTATGGTTTGGTTAAGGTTACTGTTATGATTTGGGTTAAGTTTTGGTTAAGGTTAGGGTTAAGTTGTTTAAGATTAAGAGTTATGATTTGGCTAAGATTAGGGTTATGATTTGGTTTAATTATAGTTATTATTTGGTTAAAATTAGAGTTAAAGTTTGGTTACAATTAGGGTTATGGTTTGGTTAAGGTTACTGTTATGATTTGGGTAAAGTTTTGGTTAAGGTTAGGGTTATGATTTGGGTAAGTTAATTTTTTGTTAAAGAATCTGACTTTTGTTTTTTTAATGACATTTGTTCATCTTTGGCACCACATTCGTAAAATAAATGAATACAAATTGCTTTTACAAGGCTTTGCCTCTACAGCAGCATCAGTGATAATGCATTATGACTCGAACTGAATATATAATATAAATATGAAGACATCTGAAGCCTGCTTGTGTGTGGAAAACAGATTAAATTGGTAAGCGAATTGCCACTCTGTTGGTTTTTCTCCCAAAAGTGAAAGCTAACAGAAGCCAGTACCCTGCAGTGTAGCAGTAATGGACAGAACAAATAGCTTCTTAATATCTGCTCTGCTTGTGCAGGCAAATAAATGTGTGAGAAGTGTTCCTGAAAAGGAATATAAGCTACAAATGTGAAGCTTATTTTTCAAGCAAATCTAAGCTAATGTGATTTTTCCACAGAGGAATGAAGCACAGTTTTCCTGAGATGTGAAGAACCAGTGGATTTAGTGTTCGCACACCCTCAACAATTAGAACGAAAAGCAATTTCACTCCAACATGCTGTGGAAATCACTCGGGGCTCACGTGCAGTGTTGTGCGTTTCATTACACTCGGTGTGTATGATTCCAATGAGGGGGCAGGAAGGAAGGGCACCCCTGGCTAAGCTGATAACATACAGAGAGAGAGAGAGAGAGAGAGAGAGAGAGAGAGAGAGAGAGAGAGAGACGTGGTCAGGCCTGTTCTGGTGCGCTTGGATGAGTGCAGTAGATGGAGTGATGGTAATCACAGCAGAGGGAGGCTGCGGGAGATGTGTGTATGGGTGTGTAAGTGTGTGTAAGAGAACAGCGCATTGCAATATGTTCGAACCCCCCATGGATCGAGGCAGAACACACTCAGAAGTCAAGAGTCATTACTGTCATTTCGCTGTACATTTAATTTACATCATTTACACAGTCATGCCAGAATATTATGACCACCTACAAGAAGTCCATTCTCAGTACGCCTTCACTGCAGCAGCTCTAGAACATCCCACAAAGTTGGTGGTTTCTGAGATGCTACCACCCTTCACCTGGTCCCTCATTATCATGCCGTTTTAGACATCATTCAAATCACGTCCTTTGTCCATGATGATGGTTTAACACTCTGCTACAACTGACTGGGGTGCTCACTTATTTATACATGGAGCAAACACTATTACCTGGTGACCCGAGCCAAAGTTCATTCCAAACCACAATTGCACATAATATTCTGATATGACCATGTTTATTAAATGTGCAATATTTAAAAACATACATAATTACATTCTTAATGAAGAACATTTACATTAGCCAATTCTCAATGGTTTATACTCATGTGGACTTGAGAAACATCAGTCACAGCCCAAATACTGTTCTAGTCAAGCGCAGTCCATGTGACATGTGTCCCATAGTACTGAATGGTGGCCTAAGCCCTGTAGTCCTCCTCCACACTCAGTCAGCAACATACACACCTATAGTGCACAAGTCCTCAAGAGGGTCAGGTGGGAAAGACTAGACTTGTATGACTCTCTGACACTGTTGCCTGTTGTTGATCTCAGCGAATGCAACATTTTTTAAAATTAATTTTAGGACATTATTTTTTAATAATTATTCCAGAAACTTGATTTTTTTTTCTTTTCCAACATGATACTCTCACAGCTTGTGGTCTGATTGGTCAAAGCTACTGGGAATTGTGGATAATAGGGTAATGCTGAGCTCACTTCATAGCTTCGCCAAAGGGATTAATAAGGGAGCTTGTGAACACTTTTAGCCTTGTAGTTCCAGCAGGAGCATGCACATCAGGACTACAGGACCGCAAGTGTGTCATATTGGACTACAGGTGTGGACTGGTATCCTAATATCCCAGAATGCATTTTGCACCAGTTATGGAGGAGATAGCTTACATGAAGTTTTGAGAATACTACTATTGTTGTGTCACAAAATGTATGATTGTTTAGGATCAAGAGTTCAAGTTCTAGAGGTTTTTATTGTCATCTCAGCTGTATACAGTACAGTACATATTGAAATGAAACAACGTTCATGCAACATAGAACACAAGTGCAATGAAAAACATAAAATAAACATACAATAAATACAAGCCGTAATGAGCACTGCTGCTTGGATAACTAGATTAAGACATTACGAGATGAAGGACAAATGTAATGTTAGTCAGTACTACATGGTACTGAATGATATCTAGTAGGAAGCAGTGGTGGACAGTAACAGAGTAGCCTACATTTACTTGCATACAGTACTTAAGTACATTTTTTGAGTGTTTTTACTGCTTTGTAGTCACTGTTGCTGTTTTTCTTTACTGAAATGCAATTGGCCACACTCTGTGCTCCTCACAAAAAGGGGAACCAATCACAGTCTGGGATTACAGGTGGTGTAGACTTTTTGTTGCAGAGTAGTTCTACATCTCAATACATCATCAAGTGGTTTCAGCAAGTTACAAGGTTCAGTAAAAGCACTCAAAACAATACAGCAATGTACTGATATTAGAAAATAGCTTTTGCACTTTTAAATACTTGAGTATTTTTAAATGCATGTACTTTTGAATACTTAGTATTTTGAATACTTAGAATAATATTTTCAAAAGTAAATACTTCAGTACTTGAGTAAACTTTTGACTGAGCAACATTTACTTGTAGTTGAGTAAGATTTGACCACAAGTATCAATACTTTTTCTTAAGTACTAGAATTGAGTACTTTGTCCACCACTGGTGGGAAGCAAGATTCCAGCCTACAGCGTGTGTTTCTAGCAGCAGATTATAGTTTTTAGCAGCAGTTTTTATAGTACAATGTGCAAATGTGCAAATATTGCAATGACTGTGCAGACAAACACAATGCTTATGTGCATTGATATTTAGTCCCTGAGAGTAAGACTGTGTGCATTAATGAGTCTGACATCCTGTGGAATGAAACTGTTGGACAGTCTAGCAGTGAGGGTCTGAATGCTGCCATACCTTCTAGAAGGCAGTAGGGTTAAGAGACCATATGATGGATGTGATGGGTCCACCACAATGCTGAGAGCTTTCTGGATGTACTGTAGCACTTGTTGTAAATGTCCATGAGAGATGGAAGATAATAATAGTCTTCTCAGCCATCCTCACTATATGCTGGAGACTTGCGGTCAGATGCAGTGCAATTTCCAAACCAGACAATAATGCAACTGCTCAAGATGCTCTTTATGGCTCTAAAATTGTTTAGGCAAAAATGTAGTTGTTTTGAATGGTGATTGCAATTGTTTTCCAAAGATATGTGTAGACATGCTAGCAGGACAGCTAGTTTGCGTGCCTCACCAGCTGACCAGGCATTTAGCAATTGTGCTACTAAAGAGAGAATAGCCTTATCTCTGGACCTCATTTTAAAGTTTGCAGCAGGCTGTAGATTTTTGTCTCATTACATAAATTAAATATTTTTAATATTTGGAACAATTAATTTCCCCCCATTTTGCAACCACGGAGATGGTGACTCTCCTGGTACATTACCAAGTACACTAATCCAAACTTGGTGTACTTTGTACTGAGCAATGGCTATTCACCTCTGCATTGATTCATTCCATTAATGTCAAAAATGATGTGTTTTTAAAAAAGTATTTTTAATTAAAGATCTCTTCAATTTCTCAAAGCAAACATGGCATCAACAGAAAATCGATCAGAAATGTTCTGCCTTTTTTCACTGAATTATACATGAGGTGTCATTCATTTAAAGGGAGAACATGCTTCAGTTATGGCCCGTGACCTCTACATGGGTGATTTATGAGCCTATTTCTGCCAAGATGCATGTAATGTATTTGTAAAGAGACATGAAGATTTATGAGTTTATTTAAATGTATTTAAATTTGTTTATTTTTATTCATTTACTTATTAATGCTTAGATTTATGGGTAAAAGTAGCTCCAACATCATGGATCATGATGTTGGCATTGTACAATCAAGCATTTGAGATGGTAGATAGTTTCCCCAGCAGTAATTAAACCTAGTCAAAGACTACAGAGCAGTTTAAATTGAGATTTTCAATTAAAAGAATGCATAGTCCAAGACTAAACTTAATGTCTGTCCAGGAACCCAGCTCTACATTACATCTATTTAATTTTTTTTTTTTTTTAGTAAAGTACAAAGGTACCTGGTTCAATTAGAATTGCTATTTAAACAGTCCTCCTCATGTTGCTGTTCACATTTTGACATCATGAGACCAAGATGACACCTAACAATTGATCAACAGTACCTCAACATTGCAAGGCTTCAAATAGGATGTTCTCAAACAGAAGTGGCCACTGAGCTTAGAGTGTCATCAGCAGGATGCAACAGAGATACAGAGAGACCAGAAGAGCGCTATGAATCAGCCACTGTTGTCAGTGTGTTACAGTGTGGGCAGGTGTGCCTAGTCAATACAGAACTGCCCTACACTTTGTGAATGGTACAGTGATAAGCCCATACTACTTGAATAACATCATTAATGCAGTCATTCGGTCTCTTCAAAAATCCCAGAATGCACCACGCAACCAGCAACATCTGGTTCACCATTTTCTCTTGTTTATGTCTGTGCCAGCTACGCTACATACACTGTTTACGACTTTATTTGGTAAGTAAATACTTACCTGATATCTACTAGCTTTTGTAACTATATGCAGATAATATTTCTTTGGATATTAAACATCATATCTTGTTGTGTCAACTTGTATTTTCAATTTATACAGTGGGTTTTTAGTGTAAACACGTTGTTGCAAGCTATTGTGTTGCATGCTATCAATTCAATGTAGGCCAGTGTGGCAAGCAGCGTGACAGTGTAGCTTAGTATTGATAGCATGGTGAACCGGTGAGCCGGATTTTGCTGGTTGCGCGGAGCATTCTGGGATTTGTGAAAGTGGCGAATTATGACTCTGCATGAGCAACACAGGCCTAATTTCATCTTCATGGATGACAATGCTCCAGCTCATCAAGGTTGCATCATTAGGGAACGGCTGCTGGAGACTGGGGTACCCCAAATGGAGTGGCCTGCACTAGAAAACCTATGGGATCAGCTGAGTCACCGTATAGCGCCTCGTAACTCTGCACCCCAGAACCTCAATGACCTGAGGGACACTCTTCAAGAAGAGTGGGATGCCATGCCTCTGAATAGCATGAGACGTCAATGTCAAGCTCTAATTGATGCCCAAGGGAACATGACACATTTAATTTTTTTTAAACTTTTGTTTCAAAAAAATTGTTTGAAATGAGGAAATCAGCATTGCATGCTTCTGCTTAAAAGCCCTACTTTAATGATAAAATATCAATGTAGCGTGAACTTTTTACACTTTCCATAAATTTCACCTGAAAGCCAAATATCCCAAACTTTTTGTGTGTAGTGTATATAAAGATATATTCATTCATTCAGTATGGTATTTTAGTAACCTGCACTTGCAGGCGTACCGTGTGGTGGTGATGCTGTAGCAGCTCGTTGTTGTGCTGCAGTAGCTGTCTGTCTGCGCTCTGCTGAGCAGGTTCCTGCCTGCTGTAGCGCTGCTGCCGTTTTCCTTCTGTCGCATGCGGCGCGCGTCCTTTAGCCAGACCGCGGGAGCGCGCCTGCCTGGAGAGCGCGCGCTCCTGTCAGCCTCGCGCCTCTTTTGATCCGCTCAGACACCCGCTTCATCTCAGTCAGTCCCTTCAACAACAAACACAGCTCGCAGCACCGCTCCACTCCAGTCTAGTCCAGTCTGTGTGATATTTATACTGGTTTACTGTGGTCTTATGCAGATTTCCTGCAACAAGTCCGTTCGGTTCTGTTGCCTGTTATGTGTAACACTTACTTACAGCAATATATTGTGGTTGTCATTACTTGGGTACAAATATACGATAGTATATATTTTCCACGCGTACCATAGAACTACACTGTTGTAATCCTAATAAAGCTAATCTTTGTATTTCTGTGGTAAAGCTACTTGTGTCACTGTAGCATTGCCATTGTGTCATGGTACTAGCATCAAAAAACATGATGTACTTTTTTTGTAAATGGATTATGGTGTGTGTGTGTGTGTGTGTGTGTGTGTGTGTGTGTGTGTGTGTGTGTGTGTGTGTGTGTGTGTGTGTGTGTGTGTGTGTGTGTGTGTGTGGAGCTGCCCCCCAGACGTTTGCAGTATCTCGCTGACTGGCTGCCTCTCTCTCTCACTCTCTCTCACTGCCATAGAAACTGCCGGAGCACAGGGCTAGAGAGAGAGAGTGCGCGTGAGTGAGAGAGAGAGACAGAAAGAGGCTCACTCAAGTCTAGCGTCGCGAGGAGCGAGGGAGCAAGAGAGAAACAAAGTGAGGAAGAAAGAGAGAGAGAAAAAGTGAAAGACAGAGGGAGGAAAAGTGTGAAGCAGGAAGAAAGAACTCGCCGGTGAGTACACGTGGTTTGACTGCTCACTGAGTGTTTTTCTCTGTTTGGTCTGTTGTGAATACTGACCTGACTGACTGACTGACTGGCTGGCTGGCTGTGGTGAAGTGTAGTAAAACGTGCGAGTGCTTTTTGGCTCTCTTTACCCAAATGCACGGTTGTTGTGCGCGTTCACTGTGGTAGGTTGGACATTCGCGCATATCTGCGTGCACTACATCAAAGAGGGAGCCAGTGCTGTGCCGAATTCGGCACCCCGCCAGGAGAAGCACCCTAGTTTAATAGTAAGGAATTCATTTTCTTTTAAAAATAGGCTCCATATATTATTATATACAGGCCCCTTATACTTGTAAATTATTAGTCCAAATATATGTGAGTGAAAACGTTTCATAGTTGTGTCAACAGAGAGAAAGTTATAAGGGGATGTTTAAGACAGTCCATCTGCCAAATAATGCACCCCCTCTTAAATCTGCCTACAACTCACATCCATGATACTTATACAGGTAATACATATTGGTTCAAGTGTGAACACTCCTGAATCTTGTAGTGGGGTACCACTTTTGGCAGGTTAATCATTTTATGATGATGTATGCAAGCAATGCTTTATTAATATTCTCTTCAGCTGGTCTTTTAAATAATGCTTTGTACATTTTTTGTCAGAGATAAAGTTGGATCACACGTTTCAGTTCCTTTTATTGTGTGTGTGTGTGTGTGTGTGTGTGTGTGTGTATGTTCCATTTATCTTTTAATCAGTCACATTCATTGATTCTCCTGGTGCAGGTGAATGTACAAAAATTGATCTTGTACTTTAGCACTGTAGCTGGGATGCACTGATCTGTGGCTGAGAGAAGATTGGTGTGTGTGTGTTTGTGAGTGTGTGTGTTTGTCTAAAGTGAACAGTCATGTCCTCTGGGTGTGTGTGTGTTCTGCCTCTTTGCGGCACTCTTACCTGCTGTGTACAGCCAGGTTATGATCAGCTATTGACCTCTCACCCTGCTGGAGGTTATAATTTAAAGTCCAGATTCTAAACTTTCAAGCAACTTCATGTTGATATTTCAGCTCACAATGTTGTTTTATCATCCTTTCCATTTTTTGTTATTTCTTGACTAACACATGTCCAGAAATGTAGAATATTTTTTTATGCAAACTAAATATGATCACATAGACTAGTTAAGTATGCATTTAGCTTGTTTCTTTCGCTAACTAAATGTGATTTTTCATGCTCATTACCTATGTAATTAGCTAATTTGTTAAACTAAATAAATATGATTTTGTATACTCCTTGCAAATGTAATTAGCTCATTTCTTAGGCTAACTAAATGCGATTTTGTACATTCATACATATATAATTAGCTAATTTCGTAGGCTAACTAAATGTGATTTTGCATTCTTATTACATATGTAATTAGCTAATTTCTTAAGCTAAGTCAAAGTGATTTTGTATGATCATTACATATATAATTAGCACATTATTTTAGGCTAATTGAATGTGATTTTGTATTCTCATTACATATGTAATTAGCTAATTTATTGGGCTAACTGGATGTGATTTTGTATAATCATTACATCTGTAATTAGCTAATTTATTAGGCTAACTGAATGTGATTTTGTAGGCTCATTACATATGTAATTAGCTAATTTCTTAGGCTAACTGAATATGATTTTGTACATTCATACATATATAATTAGCTAATTTTGTAGGCTAACTAAATGTGATTTTGTATGCTCATTACATATATAATTAGCATATTTTTTAGGCTAACTGAATGTGATTTTGTATGCTTGTTACACATGTAATTAGTGACTTTTTAGGCTAATCGAATGGGATTTTGTATGCTCATTACATATGCTAATTTATTGGGCTAACTAAATGTGATTTTGCGTTCTTGTTACATATGTAATTAGCTAATTTCTTAAGACAACTAAAAGTGATTTTGTATGCTCATTACATATATAATTAGCACATTTTTTAGGCTAATTGAATGTGATTTTGTATGGTCATTACATATGTAATTAGCTAATTTATTGGGCTAACTGGATGTGATTTTGTATGCTCGGTACATATGTGATTACCTAATTTATTAGGCTAACTGAATGTGATTTTGTATGCTCATTACGTATGTAATTAGTTTGATCTTTAGGCTAAATAAATTTTGCCACATATGCTCATTACATGTTTAATTAGCTAGTTTCTCAAGCTAGCTAAATGTGGTTATGCTTTCTCATTACATATTTATATAGTTACTTTCTTAGGTTAAATAAATGGGATTACATATGTAATTAGCTAGTTTCTCTGGCCAGCTAAATGTTTGTGCTCATTTATGCTTATTAAATATTTAGCTACTTTCTTAATCTAACTAAATGTGATTGTGAATGCATATTACTACTTAGCTACATTTGTAGGTTAACTAAATGTGATTGTGTATGACTATTACATATTTAGCTACTTTCTAGGTTAACTAAATATAATTGTTTATGCTTATTACATGCTTAGCAACTTTCTTATACTATCTGAATGTGATTATGTGTGCGTATTACTACTTAGCTACTTTTGTAGGTTAACTAAATGTGATTGTGTATGCTTTTTACATATTTAGCTAGTTCTTTAGCCTAAATAACTGTGCAAACTCATTACAAATTTAATTAGCTAATTTTTATGACTATGTAGACTAGCTATTTAAATAGGATAGTTTTGTAGGCAATTAAAATGTATTACATAGTCTATTACATTACATTATACTACATTACAAACTAAGCAAAACAACTCACTAGCTTCTAAATGTTAAACACATGTGACGTCCTACAGCTGCTGTAGTAACAGTGCGGTCAGTGAGAATGAAGTTTGCTGCGTGTTTGTTAGCTGGAAGTAAACGCTGTGTTGGATCAATGCTGTTGAATAATGCATGGCCCCTAAAGCTCAGCGCTGTGGAGCTTAGTGCTGGTGATACAGTACAGGTGTGTGTGCTGCGGCTCTATAAAGCGCTGTGTGAGATTGAGTGCTGCGCTGTTGCGTCTCAGGGAGCGATTCTTATCTGCTGTACAAAACCACACCAGATTACCACCATCCTCAGACCTGCATGTGGTCTCACAGGGACAAACACAGTCAGCCTCACCACTGCCACACAGCACAGATTACAACAAAGCTCTGACATGATGAGGGTTGATTAGGCTGACCATGAGGTCACTATGTCTCTCTGTTATTTCTTTTTTTCTCCCTCTCTCTTCTCCATATTGTTCTGTTATTTCCTCTCCCATCTTTCCTCTATCTTTATTTCTTTTACCCTGTTCTGTCTCTCTTTATCTCTCTTTTGTCTTTCTGTCCATGTCACTTTTTTGTTATTTCTGTTGCTGTGTCTTCAGTTATTAGTACTGAAATATCAATACTTCTGATCCTGACATTTCTTATTGAAAATCAACCCTAACTTATAATGATTGATTTATTAACTCCACAGATCTCATCAGTGCTGTTTTTTTCCTGATGTATTCCAACCAAAGACAGAATAACAGCAGCAACAACAACAACAACATCATCATAACATAATTAGCTAGTTTCTTATGCTAAATACATGTAATTGCATATGCCGATTATAAATTTAATTAGCTAATGTATTAGACTAACTAAATGTATGTTAAGTAAATATGTAATTAGCTATCTTCTTAGAATAATTAAATGTGACTACATGAACTCTTTACATGTTTCATTAGCTTATTTCTTAGCTTAACTAAATGTGATTGCATATTTACTTAGCTAATGCCTTAGGCTAACTGTGATTTTTCTCATTATATATTTAATTTTCTAATATATTGGGCTAACTGTGATTATACTAATTATATACAGTATTTAATTAGCTAATGTCTTAGGCTAACTAAATGTGATTACACTCATTACATATTTTATTAGCTAATGTCTTAAGCTAACTAAATGTCATTACAGTCATTATATATTTAAGTAGCCAATTTCTTAGGTTAATTAAATGTGTTCACATAAACTCATACCATAATTAGCTAATGTCTTAGCCTTACTAACTTATATTTAATTTCCTAATGTCTTAGGCTAACGAAATGTGACTACACTCATTATATATTTAATTATCTAATGTCTTGAGCGAACTGTGAATATACTCATTACATAGCAAATTAGCCCATGTAATTAATTTTATACTGTTTAAATGTGATTATACTTATCATATATTTAATTAGCCAATGTCTAGGGTTAATTAAATGTGTTCACATAAACTCAACATATAATTAGCTATTTTCATAGGTCAACAAAATGAGATTATGCAAGCTTATTACAAATTTGGTAATTTCTTATGCCAACTGTTTTTCTTTCTTTCTGTCTCTTTTCCACTGCTGGTACACTATTTTTTCTCTTGTTGCAACTCAGTTAGCGATGGGCAGATCTATACTGAAATATTGATAATTCCATTGCTAACATTTCTTATTGAATCAATCGATCCTCACTTGACAATATCCAGTTGTGAACCCTCTAGACTCCATTAGCTCTGTGTTTTGTTCTGGTGTATTCACAGAATTGGTGCAACAGAAACTGGTGTATTTGTAAGTTGTATGTCAGAATTAAAAAAATATCAAAATATTTCCATGTTTGGTTTGAAAGACCTTCTCCACCAACACCACTTTCAGCAGACATACAAGCTTTTCCTTGGTGGTCTCCCATCTAAGTAGTAACCAGATCCATACCTTGTGCTATGGCTGTTGACATTATTATCTCTTATCATTTTATTTTATTTTTGTCTAGAGTTCTGTCTAGATTAGAGTTGCACCAAGTATTGAATGCATCAAAAATTAAAGTAAAAATTTAAGTAAATTAATGAAAGTAAATATTCTGGTATCATACCAACCGTACTGTTTATTACTGTGTTCATTTTCTGTATTTACACCTGTTTCTCATTTTCTTATCCTCCAATCATTTTAGTGTTTCCTCTCTTACTGTATCTGTCTCTCTTTGTTTGTACTCACTTTTTTGTTTTCTTTCTTAGTTTATTTCTCTGACTCTCTCTATTTGTGCAATCTGTCTTGCTGTCACTGCTTTTCCTTGTCTAGTGTAGTAGTCTAGTGCTCTCTCTCTCTCTCTCTCTCTGAGTCATTCAGTCTTGTGTGAGTGAAGGAGCAGTAGCAGACGGACATGGTCTCTGTTTTTTCGCTGCTGGCATGAGGTCCAGCAGCATGTTTTGGGCTCCTTTGTTATAAAGGCACTGTGAGCAGAGTTGTTGGCTTTGCTGGGCTCCCAGGCGTCCGCCGTGGTGATGTGTGAATGCATTGAAGCAGAGTGGGCCATCGTAAAGCCTCTGCTGGCAGCTTGTAGATGAGGGGAGATGGACTCGAGACGTATTCACTGTATTTGTGTGCACTCCCCCGGTGCCCTGTTAAGTGACCAGCCTGTTTCAGCACTATAAAACATGTAGTGCATGTCCACAGTGTCTGCCTCTGGAATCGATTCCAGTACATGGCAGGAAATTACTCTCTGAGCCAGAATGCTGGAAAATTGAGCTCATGCTTAATGCTACGTTCCAGGAATCTGCAAGAGTTGGAGAAAACTGGATCCAACTTCCAGCCTTGACTGTATTTTTCTAAAAAAAAAAACGCTTAAAGGTGTTTTTCCAGACGTATATTTTATTCATGGCTTGAATTTTGGTACAGGACTCCCTGCAGGCAAAAAAGGCTAGGTTAGCCTGCTGCCTGCGCAGTGTGATTCATATCATTCAGTATTGATCCGTTCTGCAAAGTCCGCTGATCCCCACATAAATCCGGATTAAACTGCTTAAACTGCAGGCTAATTATTCCATTATTAATCCTAAAATGTATTATTGAGTTACTATTATAAACTGTCAGACTTGAGCTGAGCAGTATATTGCTTGTTAATCATTATCACAATATTGGCCTTTGCAATACAGGCATCGCAGATGGCTGCTATATGCAAATGAGCCTCCATGCAGTGAGCTGTGAGCATTGTGAGCAATGACAATGTCCCTTTTGATTATTTGACAAAGCAAGATCTTCATACAATCCAAACTATCTTTTTAGTCAAAATGAATCTTGGCCAGTCTTTTACACAAAGGTGTCACTAATGTGATGTTAACGATGAACGTACACACATCTAGTAATGCTAGGGATGCACTGAATATTTGGCAAACAAAATTATCTGGCTGAAAATGGCAAAGCAACACTTTCACTGTTTGGCCGTATAAATCATACATAACAATGATTTTTTGAGACAGACAGTAGCTTCTTAACGTTTCTTTTCTTCTCTCTCTCTCTCTCTCTCTCTCTCTCTCTCTCTCTCTCTCTCTCTCTCTCTCTCTCT
>BRDA01047212.1:0-16050 GCA_036984385.1 Crenuchus spilurus
AAATATTAGATGTTGGCACCTCCACATCATTGTATTCAGTTTTTATTCACAATTTGTTTAGTGTCCCAACTTTTTTGGAATCCGGTTTGTAGACAATACACTACGATTGAGATTTGGTTTCTTGATCAGGGGTTTAATGACTGCTACCTTAAATGCTTTGGGTACATGACCCAGCCATTTTCAATCTAATTTTACTGTAGCAAAATGCTTGCACAAATCTTCTGTTGTAGTGATTAATAGTATTGAAGTCTCTCTCTCTCTCTCTGTCTCTCTCTCTCTCTGTCTCTCTCTCTCTCTCTCTCTCTGCATTACTTTTCTCTCTTCTCATTAAAGATGACAAATATGAGGGCTGATGTGTTTAGTGGTTGTATAGTGGACTATCATTTCTGTATTAAGCTTTGAGTGATGTGGCTGTGATGGATTGTGGGTAAACAGTGTGGATAATGATGTGCAGTGGAATAAAGGAATTGCCTCCATCTTCAGCTTTGGTTTAAGACACAAACACCCCGCACTTATTTTTAAATTTAATTTTTATAATTTTAATCACAGTTACACAATAAACAGTTACTTGTTTTATATTGTGTTACACCACTCAACCCATAGAGGGCGCTTGCACGGAAAACACGAGAATCGAGCTCTGAGCATGCGCAGTTTAGAAATAAACGCGCTAGCTTCGAATGAGCCGTTCACTGCTGTTGTGTTTCTCTACTGATTCACAGGTACTTAAAACGCTTTAGTTTACATAAGCAGTATTAAAAATGGCCAGGAGAGCATTATCTGAACCCTTTGCTATGTTTTGTTGTGTAAAAAGAACATTTAGATATCAGTAATCCAATGTTTGTATCTGGGGTGACTAGCTACCAGCTACTCAGCTATGGTTGCCATTTTACTCAACTTAATGAGATAAGAGCATAAATATATGGGTGTAACTTTATTTCTGGATGTTTTCTTCAAGTGAAATAGAAAAGCTGTAAATATTAAGCTACAATGTCATGCTTTGTTATACAGTATTTTTACTGTTTTAACAGTTCAGTTATAAAATTACAGTGGTGAGCTAAAGACACTATTTTAATGCTATTTGTCTCAATTTCAATGGGGTTGTATTCACCAGTTTGTGAACTTTCTGAGTATTGTGCACAATTGAGAATATCCACACCAGTGTATTTAGTCTCATTAGTGAAGTTAAATCCTATTGTTTTCATTTGTAGAAGCCTTAAATCAGTGCAGTTTATAAAGTTTAAATACACTACAGTGCTATTTCCTTATTGTTTCTATAAGGTATAAACTAAAACTGGCATCACTAAGCTAAACTGGCTACATCAGGTATTTTCAATTTTAATTTTTATAAAGCCAGCCAATAAGAAGAAAGCTCATCAAATTATTAATGAGCTCCCCACAAAAGGTAAAATGGCTTGTTTCAAGAAAAGACTAATCATAGGTTTTTAAACGGATATTTTCACCTCATATAAAGTCACATTTCGTCTGTTTAGATAGCAGAGAACAATTTTGAAAGCATTTTATTGACACCTAAAAAAATCTTTTGAAATGCAATGAAGATTACAGATTAAGTATCTTTATGCAAGGTTGTTAATTTTTGATTTTGTAAGTTACCTAAGAACAAACGTTAGTTTCTCAACGTTAACTTTTCTGTAAGCTTAGTCAGCTCATGAACTAGGTTAATTCCTTTTCTCCTCACAAGATGACCTCGAGTCCCAGCCATCACATTTTAATGGGGTCCACATGGGTTGAACATTATTTAGCTGGGTACAAGGGTGTGTTGATACGTGGGGTTATTAGTGGGACACATGTGCGCAGCCTGTATTGGACAGCTCAGTAACCCATCCTGGAGGGCATCCATATGTGTGGACAACATTTAACCTTTGAATAGAACTTGCTTGTACCCAGCTGGGCTGCCCATATGGACTGCACATGTAGGTGTATTGGCTGGCATTTTACACAGAGTAGACACAATGCCAGTAATCGGGTGGT
The DNA here is from genome assembly GCA_036984385.1 of Crenuchus spilurus. Taxonomy (NCBI): domain Eukaryota; kingdom Metazoa; phylum Chordata; class Actinopteri; order Characiformes; family Crenuchidae; genus Crenuchus; species Crenuchus spilurus. Next base: position 1,990 of record BRDA01047212.1, read on the forward strand.
GCTTCTAGAACCATCCATCAAATATGACGGTAATGGCTACTTAATCAGACAGCAGTTCTGATCCTGGAGCTCTACCACCCTGCCGAGGTTAGCTCTAGTCCTGCGCCTCATCCAGGTAATGACGGGCTTCAAGGACATGTGAATATTAGGGCTGGGAGTGTAGATCTTCAGGAACAGGAAGGAGAAGAATGTGTATTAAGACTGAACATAAACATGGAAGATGAAAAGGTTAAATATACAGGGCAGCAGTCCATTCAATAATAATAATAAGCATTTTTAGGCAGCATATAAACACTGCCGAGAAAAGGACAGTCTCAGTAAGAAGTAGGATATGTTTTTTTTCTTAGTGAAGATAATTTTGTAATGCAGCTTTAAAAACATGGTGGACAGAGTCAGTCAATCAGAGGAATGTGTTTACAAATATAAGGTTTTTTTTTAAAGCAAGTTTCTTCAGTGTTTTAAGATTCTTCTGAATGTGTTTAATTTGAATTACTTTAATTTATATTGCTATATGTTGTTTAAGGGAAATCTACTTAATTTATTAATTTAGATCTATCATACTGCTGAAGCTACTGTAGACTCAGTTAGCTGCTAGTGAAGTTAGCTTTCTCAGCAATAATAAACAGATTAAATCACTTTTTTTGTGTGTAACTCAATGCTTTAATGTGTAAATTTTGTTGAATTATGATTATGTACTCTATTAGATGTTGTTACTAGTGCAGTATTTTTTGATTGCAGGAACAAAAGAGTGTTGAAGCCTTTATCAAAGCTCAGAGGTTTGTTTTACTGCAGAGAACAGCTGAAATTTTTTTTTAAGTGTTACTTGGTTGTACACTCCCTTTCAAAAATATTGGAACAGTGAGGTCAATCACTTTCTTTTGCTGTAGACTGAAAACATTTGGGTTTGACTTTAAAAGATGAATATGGGACAAAAGATTAACATTTCAGATTTATATCTGCCTCTGATACACAGTTCCTTTTTTCTGAACCCACCCATTTTTCTTGTGAGCAAAAGTATTGGAACATGTGATTGACAGGTGTGTTCTGGTACACTGATTATTCAAACAATAGAAGTCATGGAATGTACACTCAGTTTCATGTTTGAGCTTTGCCTGTGCAGATTGTGCATTTATAGTTAGAGGGGTAACAAACATGAAAAACAGCTGTCTATGGGTGAAAAAGCAAACAGTTGTTGAAGCTGAGAGAAAATGGAAAATTAATCAGAGCCATTGCACAGATATTGGCCACAGACAGTACAACCATTTGGAATGTCCTGAAGAAAGTTGTCACTGTTGTACTAACAGATGTCCAACAGGTAGACCAAGGAAAACAGCAGTTGATGACAGAAACACAAAAAAACACTAAAACAACAGTTTGTGACATCAGCAACAAACAATGAAGATATCACAATCTACTGTTCGCAGAAAACTTTAGGAACAAAAGTACAGAGGCTTCACCAGAAGATGCAAATCACTAATTAGCAAGAAGAACAGGGAGGCTAGTTTAGGAGAGTGCCATGAAACAGATAAAGTAGAGGAGAAGGAAAAACTAAAGAATAGAGACAGAGAACAAAGGGGAGGTGAGGGAAAGAAGAGACAGAAATATAGAGGCTGGGGCTAAAGAAAGAAAGGGGGAGTTAGAGAAAAGAACAGTGTGAGATAAAGATGATGTGGAGAATCGGAAATAGTCTCAATGTCATTAATTTACAAGTAATCCATCACTGTTCTCAGAGAGAGAGAGAGGGGAAGACAAAGGGTTAACATATCCTAACCATAGAAAAAAGAATCCTCCCTTTACATCTCCTCCTCTTCCACTTTTAAAATGTTTACTTTTTATAATCATTTTACTGCTAAAGTCTCAATTTGTAATCAGTTTAAAACAACCTGCAGCATCGCACAGACCTGGAGATCAGCATGAACTCATGTGTCTGAACATCTGAATGATTCTTTTCCACCATCTGTCCTTGCTTGTGTCTCATTTGTGTCTCCTCTGTAAATGTACTGACAGAGCTGACCAATTTATGGATCAACACTACTAACATATCAAACAGAATGAAGGAAACCAGAAGAAAGGATATAACAACTATTCAGACCTGTTTTGTCTATCTGACCTAAACACTGACCTTACAGAGTCTGACATCAAACCAAATTAAACAGACACTTCTTAAAACATCCTCCTATTGGAGCTGCTTTTCTGTTAAGCCCTAACAGAGCAGCACACTGACCCTATAACTGCAATTATAGACTGTAGTCCATCAGTTTCTCTGTACGCAGTTATGTGCAAAGTAAAAGCAATGTGTTTAAAACAACTGAAAAAAAGCTTGATGCTCACAGTAGCATTTCCATATAAACAAAGGCGATGGGAGCACTGCATATTCAATACTAAATGAAAGCATGAAGAAGAAAGAATAATAGGGTGTTCAAACAAATAGTAGTGTCTTAATATTCATTTACAAACTTGAATATTTAGAGTATAAGCTGAAATTTTTGTGATTGAGCTTTTCTGTTAATCACTAAACAAATATTTAGTTGTATAACCTTTATTTCTGACAACTGCTTTACATCTGCGTGGCACAGAGTCATCTGACACCTGTGAACAGGTATTCCAGCCCAAGCTGACTCGACTACATTCCACAGTTCTTTTCTTGGATTTTGCTTCAAAAACAACATTTTTGATGTCACCCCACAAATGTTGGCTACTTCATAAAATCAACCTTGTTGGTCTGTAAGCAGGATGTTGCCCACTTGCTGATGTTTGGGGTGGTTGTCCTGCTGAAACATTCATTTTTAAGGGCATTTCTTCTACAGCATAAGGCAACTTCCAGTATTCTGACATACAGTGAGGACAATAAGTATTTGAACACCCTGCAAATTTTTAAGTTCTCCCCCTTAGAAATCATGGAGGGGTCTGAAATGTTCATCTTAGGTGCATGTCCACCGTGAGAGACATAATCTAAAAGAAAAAATCCGGAAATCACAATGTATGATTTTTTAAATAATTTATGTGTGTGTTACTGCTGCAAATAAATATTTGAACACCTGTGAAAATCATTGTTAATATTAGCCTTTGTTTGCAATTACAGAGGTCAAACGTTTCCTGTAGTTTTTCACCAGTTTTGCACACACTGCAGCAGGGATTGTGGCCCATTCCTCCACACAGATCTTTTCCAGATCAGCCAGGTTTCTGGGCTGTCACTGAGAAAAACGGAGTTTGAGCTCCCTCCAAAGATTTTCTATAGGATTTAGGTCTGGAGACTGGCTAGGCCACTCCAGAGCCTTGATATGCTTCTTACGGAGCCAATCCTTGGTTATCCTGGCTGTGTGCTTTGGGTCATTGTCATGTTGGAAGACCCAAAGGGTCTTTTTAGGGATGTTTTAGGGATGGTACTCATCATTCTTTGTCCTCCAAACACGGCGAGTGGAATTAAGACCAAAAAGTTCTATTTTGGTCTCATCTGACCACAGCACTTTCTCCCATGACTCCTCTGGATCATCCAAATGGTCATGGGCAAACTTAAGACGGGCCTGGACATGTGCTGATTTAAGCAGGGGAACCTTCCTTGCCATGCATGACTTTAAACCATGACGTCTTAGTGTATTAGCCACAGTAACCTTGGAAACAGTGGTGCCAGCTCTCTTCAGGTCATTGACCAGCTCCTCCCGTGTAGTTCTGGGCTGATTCCTCACCTTTCTTAGGATCATTGATGCACCACGAGGTGAGATCTTGCATGGAGCCCCAGTCAGAGGAAGATTGACAGTCATGTTTAGCTTCTTCCATTTTCTAATAATTGCTCCAACAGTTGATCTTTTTTCACCAAGCTGCTTGGCAATTGCCCTGTAGCCCTTTTCAGCTTTGAGAAGGTTTACAATCTTGTCTTTGGACAGCTCTTTGGTCTTAGCCATGTTAATAGTTGGGAGTCTTACTGATTGTGTGGGGTGGGATTTTTTCTTTTAGATTGTCTCTCACAGTGGACATGCACCTAAGATGAAAATGTCAGACCCCTCCATGATTTCTAAGTGGGAGAACTTGCAAATTTGCCTGGAGTTCAAATACTTATTTTTCTCACTGTATACACACTGGTCCATAGTGCCTGGTATGCAATAAATGGGCCTGACTCCAAAGTATAAGAAACATCCACAAAACAATATGCTTGCACCTACATGTTTTACAGTCTCCACAGTATGCTGTGGCTAGAATTCAGTGTTTATGGGTTTTCTCACAAACTGTCTGTGATCATTAGACCCAAAAAGAACAATCTTGCTCTCATCTGTCCATAGAATGTTGTGCCAGTTCTCTTTCTTTTCAGATTTTTTTTCCTTGGAGCTGAACATAGGATGCTTCTTTGCCATTAATGTAATTCTATGATCTTCACCAATGGTAGTAATTTTTTTCCTACAACGTGTTCTGGGTTTTGTTTGCCATTTTAAAGCATTTGAGATCATTTTGGCTGAGCAGCCAATTATTTTCTGCACTTCTTTGTTTTCCCCTCTCCAATCAACCTTTCTCCTTCGGTACAATGTCTAGAACAACCCATTTTATTAACTGAACAAGGGCTAAAACCAGCAGGTGTAACATTTGCTGCCCTGCTTCTATAAGGACCGTAATTGACACGTTTCTTCACATAATGAATTATCTCACTAAATAAATTCCACACTGCTATTAATTTAAACATGCCCCTTTCATTAAATGAGCCAATTACACCCAATTAACATCATGCATGTCATGACTGTTGATTCTGTTTGTTGCCCAGCTAGACCTAGTCAGGGTTTTGTTCTATTTTCTGCCAAAATCAGTAATTAAATGCATAAGTGATGTTAGACAGTTATTATTTTGCACATGAATGTACTTTACTGACCTCCTTTCACCCTGTTCAGAGCAGGTATTATTTGTGGTGGATCATTCTCAGCACTGCAGTGACACTGATGTGGTGGCAGTGTGTTAGGGTGTGTTGAGTTAATCAAACATGGCAGAGCTTCTAGACATTTTAAATACTATGTCCACTCACTGTCCACGCTATTAGACACCCATTTTGTATATATAAAGTCAGAGACAGTAACTCATCTATTGTTGCACAGTTCGTGTTAAAAGAGGAAGGGAAGAGAAGAAGAAAAGACAAACAGAGAGGAAGACGAGGAGAGAAGAAAGAAAGAAGCAAAGAAAGAAAAGGAGAATAGAAAAATAAAGAATAAAATAGAAGGAGAGAATAGAAGAAAGAAAGAAATAGAAAGAGAGGAAGAGAAGATGAGAAAAAGAAAAACGGATAGAAAGAAACAAAGGAAGTTATGGCAAGGGAAGAAGAAAGAAAAAGAAAGAAAGGAGAAATAAAAAAAGAAAAAAACAAGAGGAAGTGAACAGAAGAGAAAGAAAATGCAAATGAAAAAAGAAAGAGGAAGAGAAAAAGGAAGAAAGAAAGCAAACAAGGGAAGTAAAACATGAAAAGAAAAAAGAAAGAAATCAAACAAGTGAGGAAGACAGGAAAAGAAGAAAGAAAGGAAGAGAAGAAATAAAAAAGAGGAAGTGAACAGAAGATAAGAGAGAGAAAATGGGAATGAAGAAAGAAAGAAAGAAAAGAGAAATGAAAAACAAAAAGCAAAAGGAAGTGAACAGAAGATAAGAAAATGGAAATGAAAAAAGAGAAAAAGGAGAAATGAAAAAAAAACAAAAAAGAGGAAGTGAACAGAAGATAAAGAAAGAAAGGAAATGAAAAAGAAAAAGGAGAAAGAAAAAAAAAGAAAAAAAAAGAAGTGAACAGAAGATAAGAGAAAGAAAATGGAAATGAAAAAGAAAGAGGAAGTGAAGATAAGGAAGAGAAAAAGGAAGAAAGAAAGAAAGCAAACAAGGGAAGTAAAAGATGAAAAGAAAAAAAATCAAACAAGTGAGGAAGACAGGAAAAAAAAAGAAAGAAAGGAAGAGAAGAAATAAAGAAAAGGATAAGTGAAAAAGGAAGGAAGAAAGCAAACAAGTGAGGAAGATGGGAAAAGAAGAAAGAAAGGAAGAGAAGAAATAAAAGGATAAGCAAAAAATAAAAAAATGAGAGGAGAGCAGAGAAGAAGGAAAAAAATAAAAAAGGAATATAGGAAGAGATGGCAATAGAAGAAGAAAGAAAAGAGAAATGGAAAAAAGAAAGAGAGGAAGATAAGAGAAGACAGAAAGAGAGAAAGAAATATTAGATGAGCCTCATCCCTCCTAGGGCTCATCTAGCATTTCTCTTCAGCCAGTAAAGGAATGGAAAGAGCATTAAGATGATGTTGGAGATTCCCCGAGGGAGAAATGGACGGCATGTTTGGTGCTAAACGGAAGGCAATAGCTCTCTATTATAGGCCCACACTGATCACAAATACATTGTCTTTATTACAGATAGCCTGCTCTATGAAATATACTCCTGAGCAACATTTCTGCTGCATTATGTCAGTCTCACCACTAACTATGCAAAAATAAAGTAAACTAATACATGAGCAGAGCTCCACTGTGAGCTTCTCAGGCTTGTTTCTGTAATAAATTGCTCTCAACTAATTACTCACACTTAACTAAGCAGAGATTGATTACAGTAAATACTGAGTCGCAGTTAATTTCTAATTCTACTGATCTCACTGGGGTTTCAGATTCATAAAATCATTTTTTCACTACAAGAGTAAATACATTTAAACAAATATATACTCATATTAAAACTATGCTAATGCCAAAAGCTTCTGTTCTGCAGATTAATTTAAGTGTAGTCTAGATAGAACGTAAGGGAAGCTTATTATCCAGTCAGAGTTTTTTGTACTTTGTGGGCAGTGCTAGCATGGAAACTAGTGTGTAACCCAATTACAAAATGCTGAGTGTAACATGATAGTTGGCCTGAGCCCCTTTTACCTACACACCGGTTGCTTAGGGTAATATGATTGTCAGTCCAAAACCCTTTTACTGACACAATGGGCGCAGTTCAGCTAATAATAAGGGGGCAGGAGCCTGGGCTGTGCTTGTATATAAGGTCCAGAATTTGGTGCTACACCGCTGGCAGTGCATAACACGGTAAACCTGAACAAATTTTACTGACACACTGGGCACAGAGAGTAACATGATGGTCAATCTGAGCCCCTTTTACAGACACAAAGAGCCTAACAAGACAGTCAACCAGAGCTCATTTTACCATCACACTGAATGCAGAGCATAACATTGGCCCAAGCTCCTTTTTCCAACCTACCATGTGCACAGCTGACAGTCCACCCAAACCCCCTTTACCATAACACTGGGTGCAGAAAGTGACATACCAGTCATCCTTAACCCCTTTCACTCACACAGCAGGCGAGGAGCATAACATGACAGTCAGCCTGAGCCCCTTTTACCATCACACTGTGTGCTGAGTGTAATATGATAGGCAGCTGGAACCCCTTTTACCAATATAACAGGCGTAAAGTGTAACATGACAGTTGTCCCAAACCCCTTTTACTGACACAAGGTACTGAGTGTAATTAACACTTGGCCCAGTTATGGTTGGCCAGTAGACACTCAGTAGATACAGTAGATACTGCTCAGCTGTACTTGACCTGAGACTTCAGGCTATTTAGTAGTGTTGTACTTCTCGAGATCGGTCTTGATCTCGAGACCGCATTTTCAAGGTCTTGGACTCGTCTCGGACTCGAGCGCATTTTTGGGCTCAGTGTTGATGTTAGTTTATCTGTAAGGCCTCTTTATTTGTTATTTTGGTCTCGACCTGGTCTCGGTGTCCATTGGTCTTGGTCTTGTCACGGTCTCGACCACTAAATGACTTGGTCTTGGTCTTGGACTCGATTCCACAAAATCTTGGTCTTGTCTTAATCTCTGTCCCCTGTGGTCTCAGGAAGGTCTTGGACTCGGACAGTGCGGTCTTGACAACAACACTACTATTTAGGATATGTTTGATTCATTATCTGTTCATTTTTAATAATGCATCAATATTTGATTACATCCTTATAGCACAGGGAGTTTTTTTTTCATTTTTGATTGCTCAGCATTTCTTAGTGAGGACAGAAAAGCAAGTATATGTCAACTTAATATAAATTATATTTAAGTCTAATGTGAAATTATTAGTTGATTTGACAGGTATTTTCTGCAAAATGTATCTAAAATGTTGATCCTGGTTACAGCCCTGGCTATTAAAATTGAGATGCTTTCTTGTAAATCTTTATTGCCATTCATAATGTGTGAGAGCAGCTTATCTTATCTCAGGTCATGAAATACCATCTGTTGTTATATAATGTAAATTGGAAGCATCAGGAGAAAACTAACATTCAAACACAACAGCTTAACACCTTAAATGTCATGTAAGGTCATGTTTATACAGCCCTACGTTATGCAGATGCAAGCAAGTGTATTTATGCTAATGCTAATACTGTCCTGCTGTAGAGTTTTCCCGGTGGTTATTAATGACCTGATTCCACATTATCTCAACTCAGTGCAAGAGTTTGAGAGATAAGACAAGAGGTGATGTAATCAGAGGCTCAAAAAGGTAACTCCAACTCTAATACTTCTGATGAAGGATACCTTTTCTTTTCCACATGTTAATGATCACAGCCAGAACCCAAAGCCAAATTCCCATCAAGACTGAAGGATGAATCAGTGAAAATGTCTCTCAAGCAAAAAGTCTAACTGTACTGACGGGTTCTTTTATGTGGACATGAACATGTTAAAGCAGTTTTAATCTGTTATTTAAATAGAGGATGATATTAGTCCCTTTATAAGAAACTCCTACCCTGTATGTCCACTTACTTGTCACTTTATTAGAAACCCCTACATTAACCCAATTTAGATCTGTTTTATAAATAATTTTATAAAAAAGTAGGTAAATCAGCCTCTAAATTTTGATGAGGAGGAAAGGAACTCACAGATATAAAAATAAAATCACAGAGGAGCTCCTGTAAAATAATAATAATAAAAAAAATAAATTAAAATAAAAAACAACCCCCTGTAAATTTAAATAAATCCAAATAGGGCTTTGCTATGTCCATTCAGTGGCACCATTATAGTCTCCACCTACCTTATAGCTTCACTATATATATATGTACAATTTCAAAGTGTAGCTCATCTGTACCTGCACAGTCTAGGCGTCTCTGACAGTGATTGGCTGTCTGTGATTGTCTTGGTGAGTGTACGGAATGAGAATGGATAATTTCTTCAGTAGGGAAACATTGACATGACTGGTGACCTTTTGTTCTTTCATTAGATGTGAAACATGTGGATCATATCCATCTCACACAGAGAAGAAGAACAGCAGAACATTTTCCACACTGTGAGATCACTGAAGTGTGTTTGAGACTCTGCAGGGCTCTGGGGTCATTCTTTATGGCTTCAGTGGACCGGAACTTGTGCCGGTGGGTTTATAAGGCCATTGGATTATTTGGAAATTCACTCAGAATTTACTGCAAATTAAAGAGTCTGTAATAAAATCAGCCAGTGGAGTCTACAGCTTCCAGCCTTGAGGAAAGAGAAGCTAAGAGCTAACTAAGACATTTACATTGTTTTCAGTGTGAAGGACGTGCTTAGCATGCATGTGGTTATCTAATCAGTGTCCAGGGCTGCACACTTTCTCTCTTCAGTCTTCAGTTGACCAAGACTAAGTAAGACCACGTTTTAAGTGGACCCAGATCAAATCAAGACCAAGTCTTCAGTAGACCCAGATGAGGTCAAGACCAAGTTTAAAGTGGACCTACATTAAGTCAAGACCAAGTTTTAAGAGATCCCAGATCATGTCAAGGCCAACTTTATAGTGGACCCAAAATAGGTCAAACCCAAGTTTAAAGTGGACACTGGTGAGGTCAAGACCAAAGTTTAAAGTGGACCCAGACCAAGTCAAAATGTCCAGTTAAATCCAAATGAGTCAAGTCCAAAAACCAAATACATTAAATAGATTGAATAGTTTTTTTGTACAAATGTCTTGGTCTTTACATAGTTAACTACATATGAAACAAAAAAAAAATGCATTTCATCAAAAACAATAGATGCCCAGCTAAAGTGGTTCCTGCTTTGAGGCAGTTGCTAAACTGTTGCTACAAGGTTAATAAGGTGCAATGTTTTTGCAAACTCTACTACGGTGTTGCAAGTTGGCTCCTAGCGTTGTGAACCAGGTGCTAAATGGTTGCATGTGGTTGCTAGGCTGTTGCTATGTGGTTACTGTGTGATGACTAAATAGTTCCTATGTGGTTTTCATGTGGTTGCTAAAGGACAAGAAAACAATGGAACAAGGTGACTTATTGGTTAGCATGTTCACCTCTCAGCGCTACGATCTTGAGCTCAGGTAACCATATGAGTGGAGTTCCTCATACAGGTGTGTCTCGTTTCACATCCCTGGCCCTGTTTCTTTCTTAATTAGATGCATTTAAATGTTCCCTCTTGTCTCACAGTCCTTGTCAGGCCTTAGTTGTATCAATGTTTTGTCACAGACAGGTTTCTTGTCACAAGCTAAATGTTTTTGTTGAATAAGCTACGAGTCGCACCTGCATCCGCCTCCTAGTCCCCCTTACTGCAGCACCAGCAGCAGCACACCTGACAAAAATATATAATCTTTGTCTGTTTTGAGTAAAATATACTCAATATAGCCTCAATTTTTTCCACTGACCATTCCTTCGATTGTCTAAATCAAACACAAACATAGATGTTATGTTTTGGTTGTACAGGTCAGTGACCATTAAATGATAAAAATGCAACTTATACTGTATGTGAGACTGGACTCAACTTCTACAACCTTGCTTGTCTAAGTTTTATTTAGAATTTTATCTTAACTTACAGCATCGTCTTTCATATTAAGAAATTCCAAAATTTCCAACTGAGGTTGATTATTAGTGTCTTCTGCCTACCAACCAACAAGTTGAGATGTTAATCAAAATAATGGAAACAAAATTTAGCTAGTTAGCTACATTGCTACTAATGATAGAAATATAAACACTAGGAAAATATGATGAATTCGAATAATTTCACATTTTGCAGCATGAATAAACAACTTGTTTTGCCTGATACAGGTACACTTATCACCCACTTATCTCAGATGTAGTCGATTAGCCAATAACTAATTTGGAGTAGAGTTTTTGGTTATTTAGTTTTGATTGGGAACAATATTTTAAAGACATTTTTCATTTGAAATCAACAAAGTCAAAAACAGAAGTACTGAAGACCCTCCACAGAATGTTCTACATCAATTAACCCTCAAGAGTCACAGATCTCACGTGTGACTTTATCCCATGTCTGGTTCTAGATGTCGCAGCATTAAAACCAAATTACATTGATCACTGCTGGCAACTTTTCTCCAAAGTTATATCTTGAAACTCTATTACAGTTTTAGATTAATGTTGATAGACCAAATACAAACAGAGATATAATTTAAATTTGATTTAAAACATTTACTGTAAAAGTAGTGAGGTGGGAGGGGGAGATGCATCTCATATGTTCACATTTACAAACTGTGTTAACATTTTACATCTTAAAATGCTTTTAAGATTTTATAGTTTGAATAATAATAACTCGATAATAATAACGTTCTTTTTTGGTTTTGTGTTTTTTTTTTTTTGTTTTTTTTTTTGTCTTTATACTGTATATGATAAAGTATAAAGTTATTGTAAGCTCAAATATGTGATATCAAATTGTCAAGATAAACACTTTTTTAAACCAGGCAAAATATCAGAAAACTCCAAAAGGTAAAGAATTGTACATTCTCCACCACACAGAAATATCAAACATGACTGATTCTTTGGTGAAAGGTACAAGTCTAGTTCCTGAGACTATCATAGATCTTCACAAAATATCTGCATCTTTTTCTCTCATTCACCTTTTCTTTCTCCTGCTCCCGCACATACTCTGAATCTTCTCTCCAGCTCTAGGACAAATATTCCTCAGGAAATGGAGAACTCAGAACCTTTGCTCCACTTCTCGCTACTACTTGCATGTGGATCGGGGTTCATTACCATTCCAAAGAGAAAGAGAGAGAATGAGAGAGAGTGTTTCAGGTCCTTTTTACTGCAGTAAAGGAGTGAAACCTGCTGACTCATGTTTCTTGTCTCTTTCTCTCTCAACTGGGACGGAGATGAAACGTTCTGAAGTTTAATGTAGAGCAAGCGAGTCTGTGATTTGCTTCAAAAGCAAAACGTGTTCCTCTACAGGTGAGGAACCTGAGGGCCTCTTTAAAAGCCTCATTGGCTTCTTCCTGTTGCTGGAGAAGCAATACAAAGCTTTGGTGGCTCCAGCTCCAATACATCGAGATATCCTTACAGTTTTTGTGATTGCTTACGGTGTGTTGAGTAATTTGGGTCATTGTGTAAAAACTCTGCACACAAGCCAGATAAGACCCAACACTTGGAGATAATCTCAATGATATACAACAATACACTGATGTACTTAATACTGCACACTGGACCCCGAGTGGTTCAGCAGGCAACTATGACTAGAGGATCACGAGTTTGAATCATGGACATGCTGTTTGCCATCAACAGCCGGGGCCAAAGAGAGCAAAAACTGGCCGTGCTCTCTCTGGGCGGATAGATGGCGCTCTCACTCTCACTATCACTCACACATTGCAATGTCTGCTGGCTCAGGTGTCTACTGATTAGTCCATTTAGAGCTGGGAATCGTGCGCTTTCCTCTGAGCGTATTGGCTCCCCACTGACAGTGTATCAGCAGTAGTTTGAAAAGAGGCGGTGGCCACATCACACACAACGGAGGAGGCATGTGCTTGTCTTCACCCTCCTAGAGTCAGGGACAGTGCAAAGTGATGTGAAAAGTCCTAACGGAGGGGATGGGCTAATTTGCTACTACTACATTGGGAAGGGGATAAAAATTGGCAAAAATATAGAAATAAAATTATTATTAATGCTGCGCACTGTTGTCTTTAGTGCTTTTACATACCTTTCTTTATTTCTCATACAGGATTCTATGAAAGATTCCAGTTCTTTAGATCTACTCCTATTTCTATGAACACAATGGTAGAAAAGCATAAAAAGCAGCTTTAAAAAGAAAGAAAAACATAATAGTTTGTCATCAGTACAATATGTTACTGTATACTAATGAAAACATAATCACACTAGTAAAATTATAGTGCACTGGTAAAAACGTGTTCTACAAGACAACATATGCACAGCTGAGATAACACATCAACTATCCATTATCTTCCACTTCCTTATCAGGGTCGTGGTGAGTCCCATATGCCTGCACCAGTCCAGAGGACAGAGGACTGTTAGATGCAGGACTTAAATTGCTAATGAACAGTTGAACTCAAGAGTCACCCAAAGACTATATTCATTTAGTTAAAAACACATAATCTAAATATCTCTGAACCCACTCAAACCTCATCCAGACTGTAGTCAGTTTGCATAGAAACGTTAGTGGGACTGTGGGCGGTTCAGTTCTGGTTAATAAAAATCACTTATTAATTTAACTTATAAATTAATACTTAACTTCATATTCTTATCGCACTCCAAAAAGCATGTCAAACGTTTCACAAGCAGTACAACAACCTGAGATAGTAGGAGTGTGGTGGATGGTTTTCAGACCATGATTTATGACATTGTGCATCATATAGCGCTTTTCCACCAACACGGAACCGGCACGGTTCTGGTTCAAGAACCTAATTTTGAACCGTTCGGCGCGTTTCCACCAACAAAAATACCGGCCCGAATCAAGAACGTTCGTTCGCAGCGGGAACCAAAAAATACTTGGTTTTTCAGTGCGAACCAAACGCGTCTGCGCACTGAGGCGACTTGTAGCGTACAGTGGTCCACTGAAGAAACTCAGTTTTTGTTATCTATTTGGTGTTCTCCGGAGTTTCAGGAGAAACTTGAGGGGAGTATTAGAAAGGAGAAACTCTACAGCGAGCTGGTGGAGGATTTAGCTCGGGCAGGTTTTGTTCGTTCAAGAGAGCAAGTGATAAATTAGCTAAAGAAGCTAAAAAAAGGGTTAGCTTAGCTTAGCTCTAGATTTGACTTGTGAAGTGAAACAAACATTTGTACCAAGAGCACAAATGCTCGCAAGTAGTCGATGCGCTCCAGCATCTTTCTTTATAATTCCGCTTTGTTGATGATGTACACCGTGACGTATTCTCGGTTCAACTAAAACTTA
>BRDA01047214.1:0-10173 GCA_036984385.1 Crenuchus spilurus
AAAAGCTTTAGGTGTTCTGTGTTGTATGAATAAATGTGTGCATGTGTGTGTGCTTGTGTAGTTTAGGATAGTCACCGTTGGTGTGGGGGGTAGATTAGATGCATACCTGTGTGAGTGAGTGTGTGAATATTAATGTAATTCTCTCTGCTGTGCTGTATTGCTGGAGACTGACCAATAAAAACACACGTCTATAAATGGCTTCTCGAGGAGTTATTCCCGAGCCGTCTGAGTCGCCACAGTATTAATAATTTCACACATAAGTCGCTCCAGAGTATAAGTCGCACCCCCAGCCAAACTATGAAAAAAACCGCGACTTATAGTCCGGAAAATACGGTATGTCATTCCCAAGACGAACTGACGCTGTATTGGCCGCAAAAGGAGGCCCTACACCTACTAATAAATTATTGTGGTCTAAAACCAGCTGTTTCAGTTTAATTGTCTAACCCCTGTACATCCCATAATTCCTTGAACAAAAGATGGGCTAAACCTCCGATCAAGACTAAACCGCTTTACTAAAGTCAATAAACTTACTGTCAACAACTTGTGGCAGACACAAAAACTGAACTAAAAATCAGTGATGCTGTCCTACCTCACCTTTCTACCACAGAAGATCTCCAGAGTGTCTGGAGCTGCAGCATTTGTGAATTTTATCATAGTCCCAAAGTGACTTCTGAAGTAAAAACAAATGTTCACAGAAAATGTTAAATTTAATGGCTGAGCCCAAACCTTTCAGCTGAATTCTAGGTTTAAAAGAGAAAACTGATGACTCTCTTGCAGCCGGTGACTCCAGCCACGTGAGTCGTCAGGTGACAGATTTGGAGGCGGAGGCCACAGTAACACTCAAGGATATAAAGATGGTGAAAGGCACAATGGGACGTGTACTGGCCGCCTGGGACTCGTACTGTGACTCTTACAGTTCTCTACATGCCTGGCTAGAGCAGGGAACTCAGACTAACAGACATGGACAGCGAGCTGAAGTATGTACACACACACACACACACACACACACAGACACACACCATGGACATTTTGACCATATGAACAGTCCTTTCTCATCTACAAAGTGTTCTGAGCTTTTGTCTGGTGAGTAGTGGAAGTGATTATGTGATCATTAACTTATTAGGTGACAGCAGAGATGATGACAGAGTGGAGCTCACGCCAGATCCATCTAAACGAAGTGGGAAACTACCTGATTGAGATCACAGACCCGCAAACCAGTCGATCGCTTTCTGATGAACTCTGCAAGATCAACCTGTTGTGGGCAGACTTCGCCAGGAGAACACAATTTGTGAGTTCTCTATCAGCAAGACATAATTTTGTCATATGATACAGTATATGTATAGCCATAAGCTATAACTAGAATGCCTATTGTCATCAAATGTACCATATTACTGAATTTGACAAAGTCACGTACAGGTGCATCTCAAAAATTAGAAAAAATTAATTTATCATCAAAAAGTTCATTTATTTCAGTAACTCAGTTCAAAACTCACGTATTACACACAGAGTGTCTATTTCAAGCATTTATTTCTTTTAATGTTGATGATTATGATCTACAGCCAATGCAAACCCAACAGTCACATAAGACCAGTTCAAATTGTTCTAGTGAAAAGTATGTACAGTATATGCACTCAATACTTGGTCGGGGCTTCTTTTACATGAATTAATGCATCAGTGCAGCGTGGCATGGAGGTAATCAGCCTGTGGCACTGTTGAGGTGGTATAGAAGCCTAGGATGCTTTGATTGCGGCCTTCAGCTTATCAGCATTGTTGGGTCTGGTGTCTCTCATCTTTCTGCAATGTTTGTCCAGAGGTATTTCTGTGTAATTTGTGAAGTTTCTGTTCTAGGATCTTGTTGAAGAGTTGAGTGTTGGACCAGCAAGTCCACAGACTCTGCAGGGTCTGATCAGGGAGGCGACACAGTTGCTGAAGGAACCAGTGGAAGTCTTATCAGGATCACTTCGCACTTACAGAAAGAGACTACAGGTGCATAAGTCATTTTTGTTTTTGTTTATTTTTACTTTTGTTTCTTTGTATTGTATTATTTTCCTGATTTTCTGATCACTATTTGTCATTTTGGGAGATCATGCAATTGTGTTTGTTCATTGAGAAACCAATGCAACTGTAGTGTTTCAGTCATTTCAGTGACTTTTCATTTTTTAGTTCATGATGAAGAGAATAAAGGATATTGATCTGGAGTTCCTCTCTTCTTCACCTGAGTGCTCACCTGAAACTCTAAACAAACTCCAACAAGCTGTTCCAGAGGTGATAAGGGCATGACATCTTTCAGACGAGAAAATCAGCATAAATAATAATATAAAATCATATATACATGACATCTTTTGTCATGTTATGTTCCTGTATGTTGTATGTGCATTACCGGTCAAACGTTTGGGGTCACCTAGAATTTTTCATGACAACACAGACTTTAATAAAAATAGGAGATATTAGGCAATAAACACTTGGTTCACTAGAGTTTTTAAACTGGGTTTTGTCTGTTTGAAAACAAAAAAGGTTATCTTGTTCAGTATTAGAAATAAGTGCTATAGCACTAATGCTGGCTTGATGCACATATCCACAGTTCTCCTACATCCCATTATATGTTGCGTAAAATATGTGCTAAACATCTGGTGGAGAGTAAACGGCTTGAATGAAGTCTATAACCTCACTGTCAGTAACTTGTGGGAGACCATCTAAAAAGCAGAGACACTGTTCTACTTCACCCTTTTACTACAGAAGATTGAGTATCAGGAGGTGCAGCTTTTTATTATAGTCTTGAACCAGCTAAAAAAATGGTAATGACAAAATAAAATGGTAATTTAATGGATGACCTCAATCTTTTGAGTGACAATGAATATCTTTTTGGTTGTTGTTTTGTTAGTTTGATTCTGAGCGTATTTATGTGCATGTGATCAGGTGTTGCAGACTCTCTGTGAGGCAATGCAGGTGTGTGAAGAGTTGCAGCAGAGTGTGTATGGTCTAGATGGGCGTCTAGCTGAACTTCTGCACTGGGAGGCTGAAGTAAGAGAGTTTTATCAGCTCCTGAAGGAAAGAGCACACAGACATCAAAGAGGGCAAGACTCTAGGACTCGGGTAATTTAATGTCTTTTAATCTGCTGAAAAAACGACCAGTTTTTTGTGTATAGTTTTACTGTTATTTTATTTTATTTCTTTCCAAAATTTTCTCCTACATAGCTGCTGATTTCTCGAGGTCTCCAGTTGGAGGGCCAGGTGGTGATGGAGGAGCAGGATCTGCAGATGATGGTGATGACAAGTCAGAAGAATTCGCCTCTACAGTACCTTATTGCTTCCACCATGCAGGACAGAGTCCATGCTGCTGTTGCACAATCACAGGTCTTTAGAATTTTTTTTACCTTTTTGACTTTTGTGGGTACAGTGTATGACAACACTAGGATACAAAAATTTTTGTTTTTGATGGTACTTCAGTCATTTTAATCTATTATTTTAGAAGGTGATGACATACAATGCCAGTCCTAAAATAAAACTAATGCAGCTCTGTGGCTATGCAAGATTTACACATACAAAGTGATGAACGTATATATACAGTATATACTCACCTGGGGTTTACCTGAATACATATACATACAGATAAATAATGCATTATGTGCACACAGTTACAATTAAAGTTATGAGTAGGAAATAAACTGTATTTCTCAATGGCTTAGTGTAATCTGTGTATCTTCAGTAAATGTACCACAAGAGCACACTAGTTTATGAATGAACATGATTAACAGTTTAGGCAAAATCATAAAAAACATGGAAAATGTTTTATTTAAAAGTTAAATGCAACCTTCTGTAGTGTTCACCCCGGGGGTATAGGAGGAGGAAGCAGGATGCAGTGGTGGGATCCAAATGTGAGACTTGTAAAAAACAACTAAGAAACAAAACATTGATGGCTACTGAAACAAAACAAACCCTATGAACACTAATGATAATGAAGGACTAACATAATATTCACAACATTAACACTATTCACACCTACATTCAAGAACAATTTATGACTCACAAAGGACACAGAAACAAAAGGGAGCTTAAATACCAAACATAATCAATAGGCAAAGGAACAAGGAGGCTGTGGAATTGGACGAGACAAGTGCAGAAAATTAGTAGACAAGATGACGTGATGAGGGCATGGACACAGTGACATGATGTAGATGAAAACAAACAGTGCATATGGACATGGGACGCCTTGTGCTTCTTTCACAAATGAGCACAAGGCAGAGCTGGGAGAGGGCAGAGGAGGGGCTGGGCAATGGCAGAGGGGGGAGTATGACACCTGCCTATCAGGGTTACTTTCTCCAGAATAGTGACTGTAGGTGTGCCAGAATTAAAACAATTTTCTATAAAAATGGGCTTGAATCCAAAGAACAAATACACTTTTATTCACATCTATAGTGAATCATTTACTTAAATGTCCTTCTTTCACTTTTTAGCAGAGCTGCTATTCTCCAGACACAGCAGCATGCACTGTGCACTGTTAAATTAATTTTGGGGAAAAAAAAATCAGGAATGTTCATCATGCTTGTTTTCCATCATTATTCAACAATATTATGTGAAATCATACTGGAAATGTATACTTTATATTGAAATACCATTTACTTGTCTAGTTATCCATTTTCATTTCTCAACAGGAAGCTGCAGGTGTGCTTAGCTCCTTGGGAGCACGGAGAGATAGAAGCCCTACAGGACACCAGCCTCCTCAAAAGATCTTTGTTCAGGAGACAGAGTGTGAGACTGAAACTCAAAAGACTCAAACATCTGTATCTAAAGACACTGAACAAGCAGACTTGCAGCAGTCTGTCAAGGTAAAGTCTTTGCAGCGATTGCAGGATAGTGACCAATTTACTGTTCCTAAAACTCAGCCAAAAATTCAGTCTGTGCCTATGATTGTTGTGCAAGAGTACCAAGAGGAGAAGAAGAGTCCATCTCCACAGCACCCTCAAACCCAAGCAATGGCCAAATCACAATTAAGGAAAGAGTCCATAAAGGTTCAGACAGAAGCTGAGGAGCCTAAGAAGCTTAAACAAGATGATTCAAAAATAACTGATATGCCTCAAACACAACATCTGGATACAGTTCAAAACACACAGCAAACTCAGGTTGCTAACCAACAACAAACATCCCCCACTTTGGAACAAACTGTCATGAAACAAATAGACACTCATGAACAAACTCAAGGTTGGCAGCAGCAGATGCAAGTAAAGCAGCATAGAACAATCCTACAGCAATCTGTATCTCAGCAGCCAATAAAAGTTAGGAAGTCTCAGGCACGTCCAGAGAATAGGCCTTGGCTCCACCAGAAGATTCAAGCAGAGGTTTTGGCCTCTACACAAACTGGGTCAGAGCTAAAAGATAAAAGCAAAATTAGTTCTGCAGTACAACCACAGCCCGCAGTTACTTCTGCATTTACACCTGACCAAGTCCAAGCTCAAGCTAAGAGGGTTAGTGAGACAAAAAGCAAAGTAAGTGAAGATCAGCAACAACAACCTTTGGCAAAACATAAAGTAAGTCAAATAGAGCAACAACCTCTGACACAAGTTCAGGAACATATGCCTGTGAAGCAAGGTGAAGAGGGTCAAGTCCCACAACAGCAATCTGTGGCACAAGCTAAAATTAAGCAGCAACAGAAATCTGTGACTCAAGCCAAAGAAGGTCAAGTTCAGGAACATAAACCTGTGGCCCACATGCTTCCAAAAGCACAACCAAAAATTATGCCACCTGTTAAGCCTCAAGATGTGACGCCAAGTCATGCACAAATGATTACACCAAAGTATCCAAAACAGGATACTGCATTTTCTCAACCACTTACACTTACCCAAATAAAACCAGAGGTACAGATTACGAAGCAATCACAGCCACAAACTATGTTACCAGTTCACCCACAAGTCTTGATCCAAAAGCAACCACCAGCCATGGCCCAGGCAGAGACCCCAGTTATGTCTCAATCCCACCAAAATTTAATGGAAGTTGGAGAAGCAACACGAAGCATGACTCAGCCAGAAAGACGTTCTCCAATACCTATCCAGCCTCAAATAATGACCCAAAGACAAATGCAGCAAGTTGTACTCCAGACTCAATTTCAGCAAGTTGCACCTCATGCTCAGTCCCAAACTGTCACTGTAACACCTGCTCAGCCAAGACATGCTGCTCCTATCCAACCACGCATCATCACCATGCCTCAGAGTCAACCACAAGTCCATGTTCCACATCAACCACAAATTATGAATCATCCTCAACCCAAATTCAGACCAGAAAGTGTAGCACAACCACAGGTACGGCCCCAGGTTCAACATCCTACATGGAATACAGTCACACCAGAAGTTGTCACTCAAAGTTATCATGAGATTCAGGGCCAGGGACTGGTGCAAACCCAAATATACCAGCATGCCCAATTTCAAAATCTTCCACATTCTCAAGGTATCACACAGATACAAGCTCCATCTCAGCAATGGGCACCTTTAGGAGGAAGTTTTGCTGCCCATAATTACCCCAGTCTTCAAGGTCCAAGTCATGTACAAGTCCAGCCTCATTCTCAGCCTCAGATTTATGCTACTGCTCAGATGCAAACTCAGCAATGGGGGCCTGTCAGATCTGAACCAGTGGCTCCAACTTATACACAAATGAGACCACAAAGCCCAGTACAACCGATTGCTCCATCACAGCACTGGAGACCTATTAGACCTGAGGTGATCAGCCATAGTTACCAGAGTGTTCAAATGCAAGATCAAGGACCTATATCCCAATACCCAGGGGGACAACATCAGACATTTCCAAGACCACAAAGCCCTCCTCAGCAATGGGTGCATATTCAAACAGAGTTGCAGTCACAAGTTCATCCTCAGAAATTAGTTCAAAAAGCCTCTCAGCCTGTTATTAACCAAGCATCACAACTACCGTTACAAGCCCCAGTAAGACCTCAGTGTCCTGCTTCACAGCAGCCCCAAGTTCGACAGCAACAGTGGGAACAAAACAGGGCTGAGGCATCATTGCAAGTTCACAGCCAAATACCCCAGGAGCAGCCGCTAGTCAAGATTTTGCAAAAAGCACAATTTTCCCAGGAGCCACCTCAAGTTAAAATGTCACAAAAACCACAATATCCCAAGGAGCAACCTCAATCCAAGGTTTCACAAAAACAACAATCTCCTCAGGAGCAACCTCAGTCCAAGGTTTCACAAAAACCACAATCTTCTCAGGAGCAACCTCATGCCAAGGTTTCACAAAAACCACAATCTCCTCAGGAGCAACCTCATGCCAAGGTTTCACAAAAACAACAATCTCCTCAGGAGCAACTTCATGCCAAGGTTTCACAAAAACCACAATCTCCTCAGGAGCAACCTCATGCCAAAGTTTCACAAAAACCACAATCTCCTCAGGAGCAACCTCATGCCAAGGTTACACAAAAACCACAATCTCCTCAGGAGCAACCTCAAGCCAAGGTTTCACAAAAACCACAATCTCCTCAGGAGCAACCTCATGCAAAGGTTTCACAAAAACCACAATCTCCTCAGGAGCAACCTTCTGCCAAGGTTTCACAAAAAACACAATCTCCTCAGGAGCAACCTCAAGCCAAGGTTTCACAAAAACCACAATCTCCTCAGGAGCAACCGCATGCCAAGGTTTCACAAAAAACACAATCTCCTCAGGAGCAACCTCAAGCCAAGGTTTCACAAAAAACACAATCTCCTCAGGAGCAACCTCAAGCCAAGGTTTCACAAAACACACAATCTCCTCAGGAGCAACCTTCTGCCAAGGTTTCACAAAAAACACAATGTCCTCAGGAGCAAACTCAAGCCAAGGTTTCACAAAAACAGCAGTCTGCCCAGGACCAACCTCAACCCAAAGTTTCACAAAAACTGCAGTCTACTCAGGAACAATCTCAACCCAAAGTTTCACAAAAACAGCAGTCTGCCCAAGAACAACCTCAACCCAAGGTTTCACAAAAAGCACAATCTCCAGTACATGAACAGGCCCAACAGCAGTCAGCTCCTCGGGTGAAACCTCCAGCTTTAGCACAGGCACCTCCCCAGGCTTATACAGAAGCCTACACAAAAGCACAAGCCCTGGCTAGGAACAGGTTTGAGGAGGCCAAACATTGCCTGCAGGAACATATTCTAGAAGCTATCAATATATTCAAGGACAAGAAAATAACTGAAGAGCAGACACTGGCCAAAGAAGTATGTTCCCTAAACATTTTAAAAATGAAAATAAATGAAAATGTATTATTTTGTAAAGTGATTAAACATTTCAATGCATTCTGACATCTAAATGAAGGCCACCAACAAGTGCCATGTTACACAGTGCCATAGATCTACATAATTTGCTGTCTAGATTAGTGTCTGTAGTCACTAATTCTGAAAGTGGTCTGGTTTTGCATTTAGTATAGTACAGTAATAGCAGAATGCTGATTGTGGTCTGGTTTTAGGTTTAGTATAGTACAGTAATAACAGAATGCTGAATGTTGTCTGGTTTTGGGTTTAGTGTAGTACAGTAATAGCAGAATGCTGAGTGTGGTCTGGTTTTGGGTTTAGTATATTACAGTAATAACAGAATGCTGAGTGTTGTCTGGTTTTGGGTTTAGTATAATACAGTAATAACAGAATGCTGAGTGTGGTCTGGTTTTGGGTTTAGTATAATACAGTAATAACAGAATGCTGAGTGTGGTCTGGTTTTGGGTTTAGTGTAGTACAGTAATAGCAGAATGCTGAGGGTGGTCTGGTTTTGGGTTTAGTATAGTACAGTAATAACAGAATGCTGAGTGTTGTCTGGTTTTGGGTTTAGTGTAGTACAGTAATAGCAGAATGCTGAGGGTGGTCTGGTTTTGGGTTTAGTGTAGTACAGTAATAACAGAATGCTGAGTGTTGTCTGGTTTTAGGTTTAGTATAGTACAGTAATAACAGAATGCTGAGTGTTGTCTGGTTTTGGGTTTAGTGTAGTACAGTAATAGCAGAATGCTGAGTGTGGTCTGGTTTTGGGTTTAGTATAGTACAGTAATAACAGAATGCTGAGTGTTGTCTGGTTTTGGGTTTAGTATAATACAGTAATAACAGAATGCTGAGTGTGGTCTGGTTTTGGGTTTAGTATAATACAGTAATAGCAGAATGCTGAGGGTGGTCTGGTTTTGGGTTTAGTGTAGTACAGTAATAACAGAATGCTGAGTGTGGTCTGGTTTTGGGTTTAGTATTGTACAGTAATAGCAGAATGCTGAGGGTGGTCTGGTTTTAGGTTTAGTATAGTACAGTAATAACAGAATGCTGAGTGTGGTCTGGTTTTGGGTTTAGTGTAGTACAGTAATAGCAGAATGCTGAGTGTGGTCTGGTTTTGGGTTTAGTATAGTACAGTAATAACATAATGCTGAGTGTGGTCTGGTTTTGGGTTTAGTATAATACAGTAATAACAGAATGCTGAGTGTGGTCTGGTTTTGGGTTTAGTATAGTACAGTAATAGCAGAATGATGAATGTGGTTTTGTTTTGGGTTTAGAATAGTACAGTAATAGCAGAATGCTGAGGGTGGTCTGGTTTTGGGTTTAGTATAGTACAGTAATAGCAGAATGCTGAGTGTTGTCTGGTTTTGGGTTTAGTATAGTACAGTAATAGCAGAATGCTGAGTGTGGTATGGTTTTGGGTTTAGTGTAGTACAGTAATATCAGAATGCTGAGTGTGGTCTGGTTTTGGGTTTAGTATAGTACAGTAATAGCAGAATGCTGAGTGTGGTATGGTTTTGGGTTTAGTGTAGTACAGTAATATCAGAATGCTGAGGGTGGTCTGGTTTTGGGTTTAGTATAGTACAGTAATAACAGAATGCTGAGGGTGGTCTGGTTTTGGGTTTAGTATAGTACAGTAATAGCAGAATGCTGAGTGTGGTCTGGTTTTGGGTTTAGTATAGTACAGTAATAGCAGAATGCTGAGGGTGGTCTGGTTTTGGGTTTAGTATAGTACAGTAATAACAGAATGCTGAGTGTGGTCTGGTTTTGGGTTTAGTATTGTACAGTAATAGCAGAATGATGAATGTGGTTTTGTTTTGGTTTTAGTATAGTACAGTAATAGCAGAATGCTGAGGGTGGTCTGGTTTTGGGTTTAGTATAGTACAGTAATAGCAGAATGCTGAGTGTGGTCTGGTTTTTGGGTTTAGTATAGTACAGTAATAGCAGAATG
>BRDA01047215.1:0-33421 GCA_036984385.1 Crenuchus spilurus
GTTACTGGGGGACTGAATGCTCATTTGTAATCATCACAAATGGGAAGGGGATGGGCATCTCTACCTTTTCATGCAAGTGTGAGTGATTAATAAAGAACTCTTCTACATTGTTAAGGTATTTTTGACACTACACCTCCAGCTGAATCTAGATACAGTGAGTCAAGGGTTTTCTTCCTAAGGTGTTCCTAAGATGCTAATACTTGTTTCTGTGTAGAGGTGAATACCAAAGGGATTCAGTAGTAGATGCTGAACATACCAGGTACATTGTAAAAAATGCTGATGATGGCCTGTGTGGGGTACATTTCCATCAGAGTGTTTTCATGTAGCTGTGTTCCTTTTTGAACCTCTGCAGCTATAACCTTAAGAACATTTTTGTTAAGACATTAAGTTCCCAGACACCAGTTCTTGAACTGGAGTTGCACTTAGTCCTTGGTAGTACTCATGACTTACTCCATTAAGAACTGTTCTAACTACAGTGGTAACCCTACTTGCGAGTTTAAGCTGAGCTCGTTAGCTGGTTTGCTCGTTAGCTGGATGCATTTTCCCCATAAAAATACATGTAAAACTGATTAATCCCTGTCAGCCGGCCAATATACAGTATACTTTAATATGCTAAATAATGTGTTTATATGGGTTTTTTAAAACATAAATGAGACGACGACGCTCGTGTAGGCTGGCCGCTAATGAGAGGGAGACCGACAGTGCTAAATTTGGGCACCCTTGCCGTTTCTTCCTTCCTTTTTTTCCCCTCGACTCTATTCTGTTTTTGTTTCACACATTCATTTACTGACAGACACTCATCCACTCAAACATAATTTTCATTTACACCCTAGACACATTTATTTATTTTCTTATTTTGATTTAATAAAAACGTTTTTGTAGACCTTTACGCTTTGCATGGTTTCCCTCCTTCACAGCTTGTGAGCGAGTTCAGGTTGTAAGTTATAACATTAGTTTTCTTAGATCAGTTGATACATTCCGCTCGTGGAATTTAGCATAATTATGCTTTAAATATTCATCTTTATTTGTCCTCACTTTCCTACCTCCAGGTATTACATTTTGTGACCTGACATGATTACAAAATTACATCCTGGTGTTTCTTGCTGATGCTTATGAAATGGGTTGCATTTATCTGAACTAGTTTCTGAGTTCTTCATTCTTTTGCTTTTGCTGTCAGTCTTACTATTCTCATTCAGTAAGAAAGAGTCTTCTTTAAAAATTTTTTTTCAACTCAACATTTCTTCTTATATGTATACGATTGCAGCTTCACACAACATATAACCAGTGCCTATTTTTAAATCTTTCATTCCCAAAGAGTTCCAGAGTATCCTGACCAGATAAGAGTTATACGCAGTGTCATGGTTTAGTTTATCAAATGAGAGGAAACTTTTTACAAGTGAATCTAGTCCTACAGCTAGTGTCCATAGATCAGCTCTTGCAGCTCCTTTTCCTCTGAGATTTTGGCATGTCTGTCCTTTGAATATAACACACAAACACACACATGCACACAATGTGGTCACTCTTATACACAATTGCAGTATGGGCAAATTGTTACTTATTAGTTTAACCCTTTTGAGGTGTTTGAGTCTCTGGAATGTGTCTTTAATGTTTATCAAAATGAAAAAGCCATTTGTCAACCCCAGACTCCTTTGCCTTGGCTCATTTTCTGTGAAGAATATACACTGCCTGGCCAAAAAAGGTCACCACCTGTATTTAACTAAGTTAATAGGTAAGAGTCTCCCATTGGATAATTTCTGCATGAGTGATTGTTTCAGCTGCTACAATTTATTTAACCCTAACTGATGCAATGAGTAGCTTCTCATTTATTAAATAGCCATGCCAAAAGGTACATGCTGTGGTTGTGGAAAAAATCTTAATCTGTTTCAGAAGGCACTTTAGTAATGTCCTGCCAGGGGATTGAACCAGTTACCTTCCAGTCCCATGATCAGGTCCATAACAGTTGAAGATCTACCAAACAGTAGAGCTTAGCTCCATTCTTAATCTAACACACCTGATCCAAGTTATGAAGATCCTCACAGGCATCCAAGTACTAGAGCTTAGTCTAAAATTTTCAAGATGTTTGATCTCCAGGACCAAGATTTGGCACCTTTGATTTAATACTCAGTTTTTTGCCTGCTTGACTCTACATATCTACTATACCTAGAGTTACACTTCACACTATGAATACTACTACTAATAATAATAAATAAGAAATTCAGTTTGGGCCAAGGCAAGTTGTGCTGAGTCCATTTGTTGTACATATCAGTTCAAATTTCACCCAGTTTAATGATCATTGCTTAGGAAACAAGTCAATAATAAGTTTCACAGTCATTTTGTTTTCTTAATTATTTTATTGTTCAGTTCTGAATTCTTTTTGGAAAAATATAATGAACACACAACGGTAACTGAAGGGATTACTTATGTTATTGACTTTGCCTGGCTTATGTACTAAACAGCCAAGTACATTTTTATAAATGGATTTCATGGAACATAATTTTTATTTATTTGTGGACACTATGATTGACTAGTATGTTGATATTATTGAGTAGCAACAGAGCTAAATATTTATCATTTATAATGATACTTTGGCAAGCTTCAATTATATTGTAATAGTTTGCAGTGTTTAGGCCAGTGTCTTACCATAGATTCTAGCGAAGCTTAGAGCAACCGAATATGAGTGTTTACTAGACACTTTTAATGCAGTTTTGATACTTACTGCAGTACACTTGTAGACCATTTAGGCATGGACAAAAATGTCAAATTTCACTATACGATCTGATTATATAAACTAGATTGTAGCCTTTGTATTCCTAACTTTTCACAAGCTTTATAGGTAGTGATCCCCTTTCTTCTGCCCTCTGTTGATGAGAAAAAGGGTGATCATCATTTTATAGAATTACTTATTTGATGCACAAGGCATTGGAATTTGTGATAAAGTAAATAAAATTTTACCAGCTAGTGTTGTGTATCTTTCAGTAAAACCATCTCTTTTCCATTCAGTTCATTCATATGCAAAAAATTGCTCCAGAAGGCTTCTGGATCAAAGGAGGAAACAAATTGCCACATTATCCACTACTCTGTTCAGATAAGATAAAACTTTATTAATCCTTTTGGGGATTTCTTCATGGAATTTCAGTTTCCTTGAAGTTTTCTTTGTTAACTATGAGGTAACAAAGAATGATGAGGTAAAATTATGAGGTAAAAGAGAGGTTTTCACACCACTAGTGTAGGTGAGGAAACAAAGCAAACAGTCATTAGGTCCCAGTTGATCACTGATGCAGCTGTGTACCACGAGGTAAAGAGAACATGGATGCTTGTATTTCAGTGTATTCCCAGCTCCAATTGGACCAATCAGTAGATGCCTGAGCAAGCGGACATTGCACTGTGAAAGTGATAGACGGAAAGAGCAACATCTACCTCCCCAAAGAGAACACACCCAATTTTTGCTCTTTTGGGCCCTGGTTGTTGATGGCAAACAGCATGACCAGGATTCCAGCTTGCGATCCTCTGGTCATACTGTCAGCGTCTTAGCTTGCTGAGCCACACGAGGCCCATGTTTAAGGAGAGGTTTAGGGGGTGGGATACATACAGAGCCTCAGGGAAGATCCTTGATTTCTAGGTCAAGGGGGCCAACCCGGAGGTGAAGATTTTACACACTGTATGTATCCATACCAGCCCCCTCTGAGGGACAGATAGTGGGGTATGGGCAGATAACCTAACCTAGATACACATTTTAAACAGCAGACAACGATTAACCATTTTGTGTGCAGATTTGTTTGTGTGTTACAGATTATCTGGAGTCATACAGTGTTCCTTTCCAGCAAGCATGATGATCCCTCACAGTTTACACAAACGAGTGACAACAGTTGAGGACCTTCTGAAGATGACCTGCCCATCACCCTGTGTCAAGCATCTAGGATGCTTGACTCTAAGGACATCATCAATAAATAAGAACATCTGGATGAAAAAATGGCAG
Organism: Crenuchus spilurus; assembly: GCA_036984385.1. Lineage (NCBI taxonomy): Eukaryota > Metazoa > Chordata > Actinopteri > Characiformes > Crenuchidae > Crenuchus > Crenuchus spilurus. The sequence continues at coordinate 3,977 of BRDA01047215.1, forward strand.
CCTTGAACATTTCCACATCTGACTGCAGGAACTCTTTGGACATTTTGTTAGATTATTTTTTTTGTTTTATCTTGTTATACATGTACACATTTTTTGTGATTCTCCATTAGGGAGAATCAAAGGGGGAATTGAAAGAATCTATATATCTTTGAGATATTGTATCTTTTCAGATTCCGTCAATACTTGGGACCTCCAGACTAGTTTGTCTTTCTGGTTCTTCCTTTTTCTGTTTTGCAAAAGAGTCCTTTTGGTTGTAGAAACCCTGCAGCACAGTTTCAGCACCTTCCTATTTGCGTTTGATTGGGAGACAATGGTATGGTCAGGCCCCCCACTATCCACTTCCAAGGACACCTGCACACTCCTTGGTCTCTCTTTTGACCCCCTTCTAACTGTATTTAAACCCCAGAAGGATGCTTGTCCTTCAAACTAGGTGCAGCCAGACTGGGTTGAGACTAGACTGGCTTCAGACTGCACTGGTGACACACTGAAGCTGTCATTGTCGATCATCATCTTCAATAAAACATTGTAAACCTGAAGACCCTGTCTCCTCACTTTCTTCTGGCTCAACTGCCAGATTTCTAACACTATACTACAAACTGGATTCCAAAAAAGTTGGGACACTAAACAAATTGTGAATAAAAACTGAATGCAATTATGTGGAGATGGCAAATGTCAATACTTTATTCATAATAGAACATAGATGACAGATCAAAAGTTTAATCTGAGTAAATGTAACATTTTAAAGGAGAAATATGTTGATTAAAAATTTGTCAACAAATCCCCAAAAAGTTGGGACAAGTAGCAATAAGTGGCTGGAAAAAAGAAATTGAGCATATAACGAACAGCTGGAAGACCAATTAACACTAATTAGGTCAATTGACAACATGATTGGGTATAAAAAGAGCTTCTCAGAGTGTTAGTGTCCCTCTGAAGCCAAGATGGTAAGAGGATCACCAATTCCACCATTGTTGCGCAGAAAGATAGTGCAGCAATACCAGAATGGTGTTACCCAGTGTAAAATAGCAAAGACTTTTAAGTTATCATCAACCATGCATAACATCATCAAAAGATGCTCGTGATCTCTGGGCCCTTAAACGTCACTGCACCTCAAACAGGAATGCCACTGTCAAGGAAATAACAGAATGGGCTCAGGAATACTTCCAGAAAGCATTGTCAGTGAACACAATCCACCGGGCCATCTGCCGTTGCCAGCTGAAACTCTACAGTGCAAAGAGGAAGTCATTTCTAAGCAAGCTCCACAAGCTCAGACGTTTGCAATGGGCCAGGGGTCTTTTAAAATGGAGTGTGGCAAAATGGAAGACTGTTCTTTGGTCAGATGAGTCACGATTTGAAGTTCTTTATGGAACACTGGGACGCCATGTCATCTGGACCAGAGTGGACAAGCATAACCCAAGTTGTTATCAACGCTCCGTTCAGAAGCCTGCATCACTGATGGTATGGGGTTGCATGAGTGCTTGTGCAATGGACAGCTTGCATGTCCGGGTACTGAAATGGCCAGCCTGCAGGACAGATCCAGAGAATTAAAATAGCACAAATGTTTATTTTTGCAGCACAAACGGAGCACTAAAAAAGTAGACCACTCCGGTTTGTTTTGGAGCATGATTTGGGGGGATGGTGACGTCATCGGCTAAAGTTATAATTCATAATATCTCCGAAACGAAAACGGCACAAACGATAATTTTAACGGCACAAATCGGCAAAAACGGAGCACTAAAAAAGTAGACCACTCCGGTTTATTTTGGAGCATGATGGGAGGGTGGTGACCTTTGGATGACCTAAAAATAATCTTTAATAACTCAGAAACCAAAGCAGCACAAACGAAAATTTTAACAGCACAAACGGAGCACTAACCACTCAATCTATTTGGTGGAATTTTTCACGTGGGTGGGGTGTCAGCTTCACGCAGCTTGCACAATCGCAATCAAACGGGTCAACACTGCTCTCCCTCTCATCTTCTCAGCCTCGAGAAGTGCCATCTCCTGGTTGTCAATTGTTTCCCCCTTTTTAATCCTGACTGCCAGTTCTTTCCATATTTTCATGGAGTTGAGGTATTCTGGACTGTTGTCGTGAGAAGTGAACAAAGAACTTGCGTGTTTCCAATCTGTCAGGCCTGAGCTTGTTAATTGTCCTCTTAGAAAAGACTTTGCAGCAGAAGCAGAAAAGGTTGTTGTTTTTCTCTGAGTAGACTAACCAGCTTCTGGGAATCTTTTCACCATTAACCAATGTCTTGATGTCAAATACTGGTGATGGCAACTTCTTCCATTCACCTCATTCCTGGGGAAAACAAAGTCAACAGCTACCTCACTTGGTCCTCTGCAAACCAGCTGTCCGAATTCTCTCAGTCAGAACTGAAGGCCAATTAGCAGGGTCAGTAGACAGAAGCTCATCCTCAGGGACAGGATTTGGTGGGATTTCAGTTTGAGGCATTTCAAATGAAGAGAAAATAGTATTGTCATTAGTACATATTATTTACAGCATTTATATTGTTAACAAAAAGTATAAATTTATGCAAAACACACACACCTGAGGAGTCCTGCAAGGAACATGAGGCTGAGATAGTAGATGGCTCCAGGAACATCCCTGAAGAGGCCTGTGTGTCTGCAGAGGTAGATGGCCCCTCATCAGACTCAAGGACCATGTCTGCGGCTGCTGTGGAAGTGTCTGACTCCTCATTTTGGACAGTGGGTGCTCCAGCTCCTAAATATTTCAGAAGTGCCCATGAATTTACAATTAAGATATTATAAGTTAGATGACACATCACACATGCATCAATTACCCTATTAAAATGACCATAATGCACTTTATTAACATTTGTTAACATCCTATTAACTAAGCACAACACGCAAAACAAATCCACAGTCAGGACAAACAAATCCACAGTCAGGACATATGTGTGAATTTGCACTTGTGTTGCAAACACAAACCAGACTAAGTTGTCTGGGTGAAATTAGTTGCATGACATTATGCCAATTCTATTTCTAATTCAGCAAAACTAAAAACTAAATACAGTGGCCCTCTGTGATCTGTAATTAGCAAGAGGCTAATAAATAGCCTATCGCCTAATGTCAATCATGTCACTGACAGAAATCTGCATACCTTTATCCTTTGCCCGTTTCTCCTCTTCTTCAACTGTGCACCTGATGGCTTCTTTGGTCTTTTACCTTGATCCATATTACCTTTCGACAACAGTCCCTTCACCCGTCAATCATTCAGAGCTGCGTGACGTAAACAAATTCACGTAGCATATGATTTTTTTTTTCACATTTTTCACATAGCTAACCCAATTAATTACATGAAGGTATGTGGGTCTATATTAATTTTAGGAATGAAATACAATTTATTTTAAAGCAGTTTGTGTTGTGTGGCCTGGGATCAGTCTATCCCCTCGCCTCGCCCCCTCCCCCTTGCCTCCTCTTACACACACAACCTGTATGACTCTCACATGATGTGACAGTGAGGGTGCCCCAGCGTCCACTCCACTAATCTGACATGGAAATGAGTGGTAGTCTAACCCTAACCCTCTGCCTAACCCCCAAAACTGTCGAGTTTTGTTTTGATGTTTTGTTTTTTTTTTTTTTTTTTTATTGCCCATTGCAAAAACCGGCCCTGTCTGCGTGTACCTGACTTATCCTTGGTCTGCTGTGTGACGCATTTTTTAAAATGTAGTTTTATTTATTTGTTTTATATATGTATTTGTGTTTGCAATTGTAAATGTTTCTAGACAAGAAAATATTTTATGCACAAATTTATGAAATTATACTCTTATTTAAACATTGAAACCAGTTGGTTGTTCTTTAAGTGAAATGTCTTCTTTTCTCTTGCGCATTTATAATTGCTCTTTAACCATGCAAAAATATTTTATACAATTACTCGATTAATTGAAGGAATTTTCAGTAGAATACTCAATTACCAAAATATTCCATAACTGCAGCCCTAAATGTGTGCAATTTTGCTTATTATGCAAATTAAATGCAAAATCTAAGGGGTAGCTGAATTAGCTCAGATTAGCTCAATTAGCTCAACATTAAGTAGAGCTTAACCCATAAGAACCCAGACCCAGTTTTCCTGAGAGCATGGTTACTAAGCATATAAAAATAGACTAAGTGCACCGCATGGAATAGATCTCTGATTTTTAATTTTAATTCTACCTGTTCTTATAAAGAACTGTAATGTTTGGGCACTTATGGCAAATAGATATTAAAAAATAAATAAATAAAAAGACCTTGTGAAGCGTTTGTGACAATTGTCACCATGGGCTCTTAAGGGTTAATGGTCCAAGATTTGATCAGTTTGAGCCAAGGAATCAGAAAAAAATAATTGTTTCTAGGCCATACGTTTTGAGTTACAAGGCGAACATTGATATGTGCTATATCACCCAAATTGTCATGTTTCATTCCATGTTTCTTGTCTTACAGTTTGGCCAGCATGATTTGTGATAGGGCAGATAAAGGATATCCATCCATCCATTATAAACCGCTTTATCCGGGACGGGGTCGCAGAGGTAGCAGTCTGAGCAGGGAAACCCAAACCTCCCTCTCCCCAGACACCTCAGCCAGCTCCTCGGGTGGAACACTGAGACGTTCCCAGGCCAGTCGAGAGACATAGTCTCTCCAACATGTCCTGGGGGGACATGCCTAGAACACCTCCCTAGGGAGGCGTCCAGGGGGCATCCGAAACAGATGCCTGAGCCACCTCAGCTGGCTCCTCTCAATGTGGAGGAGCAGCGGTTCTACTCCGAGCTCCTCCCGAGTGACCGAGCTTCTCACCCTATCTCTAAGGGAGCGCCCAGCCACTCTGCGGAGGAAACTCATTTCAGCCGCTTGTATCCGCGATCTCGTTTTTTCGGTCATTACCCAGAGCTCATGACCATAGGTGAGAGTAGGAACGTAGATTGACCGGTAAATCGAGAGCTTTGCCTTTTGGCTCAGCTCCTTCTTCACCACAACGGACCGCTGCAGCGACCGCATTATTGCTGAGGCTGCACCAATCTGTCTGTCAATCTCACACTGCATTCTTCCCTCACTCATGAACAAGACCCCGAGATACTTGAACTCCTCCACTTGAGGCAAGACTTCTCCACTCACCTGGAGAGGGCAAGCTACCCTTTTCCGGTCGAGAACCATGGCCTCGGACTTAGAGGTGCTGATTCTCATCCCAGCTGCTTCACACTCGGCTGCAAATCGCCCCAGTGCATGCTGAAGGTCCCAGCTTGAAGATGCCAAAAGGACAACAACATCTGCAAATAGCAGAGATGAAATCCTATGGTCTCAAAACAGGACTCTGCCAATCCAGAGTCACTGTCCCAGACTGCCATGTGATGTTGCAGAGGCGTGTCAACCAAGACAGCCCCACAACATCCAGAGACTTAAGATACTCATGACGAATCTCGTCCACTCCCGCTGCCTTGCCACTGGGGAGTTTGCGAACCAACTCAGTGACTTTGGCTTGGGTAATGGGCGAGTCGACCCCGAGTCATCAGCCTCTGCTTCCTCAAAGGAAGACATGACGGCGGGATTTAGGAGATCCTCAAAGTATTCCTTCCACCATGCGACAATATCCTCAGTCGAGGTCAACAGCTCCGCACCGGCACTGTAAACACAACTCCTTGCGGCCACAACTCCGTACAGCAGCATCAACGATGGAGACGGAGAACATGGTCCACTCAGACTCGATGTCCCCCACCTCCCTCGGAAGTTGGTAGAAGTTCTCCCGGAGGTAGCAGTTGTAAACCTCCTTGACAGCGTGCTCGGCAAGACGTTCCCAGCAGACCCTTATAGTACGTTTGGGCCTTCCAGGTCTGTCCAGCTTCCTCCTCTGCCAGCAGATCCAACTTACCACCAGGTTGTGATCAGTTGACAGCTCAGCCCTTCTCTTTACCTGAGTGTCCAAGACATAGGGCCGGAGATCAGATGAAACTACAACAAAGTCAATCATCGATCTCCGACCTAAGGTGTCCTGGTGCCATATGCTCGAACATGGTGTTCGTTATGGACAAACCATGACTAGCACAGAAGTCCAATAACAAAACACCACTCTGGTGCAGATCCTGGAGGCCATTCCTCCCAATCACGCCCCTCCACGTGTCACTGTCATTGCCCACGTGAGTGTTGAAATCCCCCAGTAGAACAATGGAGTCCCCTGTTGGAGCACTTCTCAGTACCCCTCCCAGGGACTCCAAGAAGGCTGGATACTCTGTGCTGCCATTTGTCCCATAGGCACAAACAACAGCCAAAGCCCTGTACCCAACCCGATGGCGAAGACAGGCAACCCTCTCGTTCACCGAGGTAAACTCCAACACATAGCGGCTAAGCTGGGGAGCTATAAGCACAGCCTTTGGCTGCCACCTAATCCACACTGCACAGGCCCCTTACGGTTGCCTCTGTGGGTAGTGAACCCACAGGAGGTCGGACCCACGTTGCCAGTTCGGTCTGGGCCCGGCCGGGCCCTGTGGGCAAAGGCCTGGCCACCAGGCGCTCACATACGAGCCCCAACCCCAGGAGATAAAGAATAAGGACAAAAAAATCTAAACAATTACAATAGGGATTCTTGCACTTCATGCTAAGGCCCCTAAACATGGGAACAATTACAATAGGGTTCTTTGCACTTTGACAGCTAATTTAAAGAACAGGTGATGTAACACAATAGTATTCATGCATCTCTTCAATTTGTATTTATTTTTTATTTTTTGCAGGCATTAGTTTCTAAACTTGTTTAAATTTAACAATTAAGTAAAATGTAATTGAAATTAAGAAAATATTTTCTTTGTGCTTTTTTCTGTTAAATAATTGTTAAAGTGATCAAGACAGATTTCAGTTAAAATGGCAGCAAAGTCCCAGCATTTCTGGAAATGGGGTTTTATATATTGCTCACTTGTCATAAGATTTTCAGAAATAACCACTGACATTGTATTGCCTTAAAACATCTGCTCAGGCATCTAGTCAGTGAGTAAACTTGTTACATTTAAATTTTATGTTCTTCTGCAGGAATTAATTTCATCCTGTTGAAAGTCCTGGTGCCTGCTTCCACGAAGACTGCAGGAGATACTACCAAGACAAATGCATCACCATACTGAAATCAGAAGAGATAAAAGATGACAATATGGCATCCGGAAGAACTTGTGATACTCAAACATCATCTGATACTCTTCATTCTGATACAACTCACAGACAAATGCAGGAAGACACAGAAACACCAAGAACAAATCACTGTTCAGAGTGTGGGAAGATTTTTAATAAAGTGTTTAATCTCCTAAAACACCAGCGTATTCACACAGGTGAGAAACCATATCACTGTACAGTGTGTGGTAAGAGTTTTAATCAAAAGAGTCATCTACACCAACACGAGCGTATTCACACAGGACAGAAACCATATCCCTGTACAGAATGTGGGAAGAGTTTTACTGTACAGAATAATCTCATAAAACATCAGCGTATTCACACAGGAGAGAAACCATACCTGTGTTCTGAATGTGGAATGAGTTTTAATCAAAAAAGTCACCTACAAGTACATGAGCGTATTCACACAGGAGAGAAACCATATCACTGTACAGAGTGTGGGAAGAGTTTTACTATACAGAGTAGTCTTATAAAACACCAACGTATTCATACAGGAGAGAAACCATATCAGTGTACAGAGTGCGGGAAAAGTTTTAATCAAAAGTGTCATCTACAAGCACATGAGCATATTCACACAGGAGAGAAACCATATCACTGTACAGAGTGTGGGAAGAGTTTTACTGTACAGAGTAGTCTTATAAAACACCAGTGTATTCACACAGGAGAGAAACCATATCAGTGTTCAGAGTGTGCAAAGACTTTTAATCAAAAGTGTCATCTACAAGCACATGAGCGTATTCACACAGGAGAGAAACCTTATCACTGTGCAGAGTGCTGGAAGAGTTTTTCTGAGCAGAGTAGTCTCATAAAACACCAGCGTATTCACACAGGAGAGAAACCATATCACTGTACAGAGTGTGGGAAGAGATTTACTGAACAGAGTAATCTCATAAAACATCAGCGTATTCACACAGGAGAGAAACCGTATCAGTGTTCAGAATGTGGGATGAGTTATAATCAAAAAAGTCATCTACAAGTACATGAGCATATTCACACAGGAGAGAAACCTTATCAGTGTTCAGAGTGTGGGAAGAGCTTTACAGTACAGAGTTATCTTCTAAAACACCAGCGTATTCACATAGGAGTGAAACCATATTACTGTACAAAGTAATCTCCAGCGACACCAGCATATTCACACAGGAGTGAAACCATATCAGTGTACAGAATGTGGGATGAGTTTCACTGTACAGCGTAGTCTCATAAAACCAACATATTCACACAGGAGTGAAATATCAAAGTTCAGGTACATTTCCTAGATGACAACACAAATCACAAGTGAACCGTCATATAATGTATTGTATCTAAACATATCAGCTGCTTTTAAGGATGTTGCTCATTAGTGTTTTCTTTGATAAGTAGACCTGACTAGAAACCAAGACTCTGAAATGGTTTGTGTTGGAGATGAGATTACAGCAGTTAGAGTTGAAAACATACCAAGCTAACATAAACCACTGTGGAGAAATGTCCCTGAAGTTCAGCCTCAAAAGAGAAAATGTTGGAAGTCTGAATGCAGGTGGCATAAAACTAATCTTCAGATTGACATAGAAATTTCCAGAAAGACCTTGTGATAATACAATTATGAGAAAAACTAGACAATAGTATTCTCCAGAATTATCAATAACATTAACAACAGTAAAATGCTGTTCACAATAGATTACCAACTTATAAATCCACCTACACAAATGCCTTATGATTTAGTATCATCTGAGAGAGGTATTGAGTTAGCATGCTTTTTTCACTCTAAAATCTGTAATATCAGTAAAGCCATTAGTGTAACCATATTCAACAAGGGGTTTTTATACTCCCCATCTACAATATATGTAAAGAGCTCATAGTTAAAATGTCACAGATGAATGCTTTTACCACTGAAACATTATTTGGTACAGTAACTCATCTCAAATCTGCCATTTGTACATTTGACAGGGTACCAAGTTTTTAGAGGATGTGTTTCACTTAATAGCATTGGACATATTTCTGAAAACACCTCACTCACATCAGGAGTGTTTCCTAATTCATTAAACACTGCAGGCGTGAACTCTTAATAATGCTCTGCCATGTTTGGTATGGGAAAACTTCTGTCACAGCAGCCCTTTGTGAATAAGATTGGAACAACCCAAAGCTACACTCTAGAATATGTTGGGCTGATCATGTTATTTTCACAGTCCTGGCTATTTTATTGTAATTTTGTGTAGCTCAGTTGCTAATATTAACATGCTGATGGATTTGTTTTCAGCATAAATTAACCACACCTGAGGAAACTGATTACAGTCAGTTTATGGATTACTCACTGATATATCAGTAAGAAAATTTCAGAATTATATATCTCTATTAAACACAACCAATAAAAATACATTTTAAAGTAAACTATATTATCAATGTTAATAAACTAGCTTAGCTTAGTTATTTTTGGCTCACTGGAACTTGTAGTTATTGAAAATATAGTTCATTTATAGCTTGAATATTTGGTCATTTTAAACATCTGACCTTTAGAATCATTTTCAGGTGTTTGTGAGTGCAGACTGATAATCATGTGTTTAGTTGTTTGTCTGTTTTCATGTTTGAGAGGAGTATCATCAAATGAGAGTGCTGTGATTTTGAGAATGTGAAGAGAACCTTTTCATTGTTACCTAGAAATGTTTTAGGCCCAAGATAAGAATAATTATATCTTGAAAGCTATGTGTGTAATTAAAGCCCAAATAAACTTTTCTGTGTACTTCTATAAATCAAGTGTACTAGAGACCAATACCTGTCAACAAATACCTGATGGTGTCATAGGTCAAAGGTCACATCCGTTATTGTTGACAGTCCTTATTTTTCATATCTGAAAAAGATTACTGAGTTCAAATGTTTGCAAATAAAAGTGTGAAATCTAAGACATCTCTGGATCTCTGTCACACACACACTCAAACCATATTTTATTTATAATGATTTTGACTGAATGAGTTGATGTTAGATATATAGTGCCCTCTTACTTGGCTCTTAGCGTGTTCTCTTTATCACAATCATATTCATCAATCAATCAATTTATATGTTTGAGAAGTTTGTTTAAGAAACAGGAGCATTTCTTCTCAGCACACTCACACAATCATAAGGCTCACTGGCTAATGGAAATATTATCTGCTTCTAATAAATGATTAGAATCAGAGGTGGGGGACTGGAGTCTCATGACTTGACTCTAGTCAGACTCGAGTCGCAATTTTGACGATTTGAAACTTGCTTGACTAACGCTGGTAAAAGACTCGACTTTGACTTGATCTTTATGACTTGATACTTAGACTCGAGACAGATGACTTGAAAATACTTGATTTTTTAATTTAAATATTTTACATTTTTGCAATTTAAAAACAAAGTTAGATTACGTTAGAAGATTTTATTTTGATGAATGGTCTGCCAATTTTGCAGTGTATGCAGCACACAGAACGCTAAATGGCAGCACACAGAATGCTAAACAGCAGCAACAATGAGCTGTTGTAGCACATGGAGACCAAGCGAGGAGGAGACCAAATGTTTAATATAATTTTGGTCTGATGAACCTGTGAAAAGTCAGCTTAAAAATGCACGAAAATACTGAAACGTGCAGCTTATTTTCTGAGATAATGAGAAAGGATATAACAGGATGACAGAGCAACCTAAACTAAATGAAACTGTGGCAGCGGAATATAAAAGTATAAACGTCAGACGTATGTCCTACTACAAATCAATCAGTGTCGAGTGTAGGAAGACACACACCACTTAAGTGATGGCAACAGAACGTGGGCGTGTCATAATAAAAGTCCTTGGTGTGCTGCAAAAATGTAGTGTGAAAACAAACCTAACCGGACCAAATGTATACAAAATAAACACACAAAATGTATACAAAAAAAACCATGGTTTTTGTAGGCCACATGCTATTGTTATTTTGTTCTGTTCATAGCTACACTGTCTACACTAAATGCTTGCTAGTGTGGATATGAACTAGACAAAATAGCATGAATAGTATGTGGCATACTTATAACGTGAATGTTTTCATGGTTTGATGTAATGTTTTGTAATGTTTGTAATATTAACATTTCAGACATTGTTTTATAGGTAACAGGTTTACATTTCAGGCAATATGTTTTTATTTATATTTATATGCTTATTTTTATTTTATCTACTATTCAGTTGACGACGCAACTGAATAGTTTAATAGGTTTAATAGGTTTAGTTTATGTTAAAATAAAAATCAATTTGTATATGATCATATATATTGATTTAAATGTGAAAACTGTGTTAGATCAGACCATATTTGTATGACTAGTGACTTGCTTGACTTATAGCAGGGACTCAACTTGACTTGCTTAGTTCTCACCACAGTGACTTGGGACTTGCTTGAGACTTGCACATGAGGGACTGATTAGAATTATCAACACATTCATGTCAGACTTGGTGTTGAAGTTGAGAAAAGCTTTCTCACAGTCCATCGCTGTCCATATACTCTGGATTAGTGCCACAGGTTAATCACAGGTGCTTAGTTTGTCTTATATTACAATAAACAGCAATCAATCAATCAAGTGCCTTGCTCAAGGGCACTTCAGTCATGTCCTGTCTTGGGATTGAACCGGCGACCTTCTGGTCACAAGACCAGATCCTTACCACTAGGCTGCCCCCCTAATCCGTCAAGAACAGATGAAAAGATTTGAGATACAGTCTAAACTAAAGTCTAAAGGAATCAGTTCCAGCACAACACTGACTCTAAGACTGTTCCAGATTAACACAGATGCCCCTCTTGTAGAACAAAATGCTTTCCCAGTATGAAGTGAATGCACAGGTCTGTGCCACAAAGGAACATCCTGATATTGTCAAGTGAGGCATGTCCCAGGGTCAACGGAGGAGGTGCTTTAATTTAACTTGTTCAACCAATCACAAACTTGAAGCAATGACAATACCAGCTTTGCCTGTTTTTTTTTTCTTTCTATTTTTAAACCTCAGTGATTTACGAGTTAATGTCAGATAGCTGTTGCTCTGATAGTTAAGCTATCTGGCTAACCTAATTTTACATCTTAAGTAACTTATTTACTGCCCGTTCAAACGCTGAACATATTACTTGGAAAAATGACTTCTAATATTCTTTCATTTACCTAAAATGGAGCAGTATTCATAATGACACAATAAGTTAGTAGTTAGTATTGCAAAGTAATACAATCGTTATCCCTGGAGTTTCATTGTTTCATGTTACCATAAGAGTAGCATATTTTATACTAGCATTACATATTCTGGAACTATTATTTAAGCTTTAACCCTCTTGAATCTAAGTGTATATCAGATACTTTGATATAGTATAACATGACTTGACTTTTAACAAATTACACCTATGCTTTCCTCACTAAAAGTTGTTGCAGGCAATGTAATTTCAGTTATACAGCTAGCATAACAACATATACTCTCTAGCCTGGCATCCTTCAAAGGAACAGATACTTTGTTGTGTTTAGCAGGATTTAATGCTGAGAAATATATTATTCTACATAAAACAGCAAAAAGGAACACAAAATACAGACCAGTAAGTACTGAAGTTAACACTAAGAAATATACTTATCACATTTGTATGTAGCTGACATTAAAATGCCTATCAGAGACAGCACTCTAATTGAAGAAATACTAACATAAGTACATAAATATAACTTGTAGCAATGCAAAACTTACAGACAAAGCTGTATTTGTGAACTTTAAGGCAAGCTTGACAAGATTGCTCTGGAGAAGCTCATTCCATGAGCTCACGAGGAAGAACAAGATTTCCAAAATGCTACTTCCTGTTAGAGCAGCTATTTCTACTCACCACTAGGTGGTGCTAACAAGCATTAAATAAACAATGAACTGAAACCTAATACAGCATCTAAAAATGTTTCCAAAGTGTTACACAGGCATTTGTTCAACACAAAGTTGGCAACAACACTGGCAAAACAGTACGCGTGTCATAAATCTATATCGTGATTAAATCTGCTCTAAACTTCAGATGTTCTGAAGTGTTGGCTACACACTGGTCATTAAAGTTTTTACAAATTGTACGGAGTTTTATTTCTAAAACTTAGGAAATTTGAGGTGACACTGTGTTTTCACTCAGCTAACTCCACATTGAATATTTATGAGATGAGTGTGTGTGCACGCGTGTGTGTGTGTGTTAGCGAGACAGAGAGAGTGAATACAGGAAGTATTTAGTGTTTAACACAGAGCAGTGTTCAGTCAGTCAGTGATTACTGGGACAGTATGGAGTTCAGTTCACTCTGTGTGATCATCTGTGAGTAATTAATCTTTGTATCTTCAGTAGAGTCAGTGCTGCTGTCTGAGGTTGTTTAAATACAGTCTGGAGACTGAGATTCAGCTTCTGTGTAATAAAGTATCTGTTACAAGCTTCTCTTTAATGATGGAGTCACTGTAAAGTCCTTTAAGATGATTTATGTGTCAGATATAACCTCAGTAGGACATCTCACTGTATTTCTGTGAGCTACAAGTGTTGTGAGTCTGTAATGAGCTTATTTAGAGCATCTGTGTAGAGCAGGGATCACCAACCTTTTTGAGGCTGAGGGCTACTTCATGAGCATGGAGTCATATGAAGGGCACACAGGACCTGTTTGCTACAAACTTCCTAAATAACAAAACTGCATGGATAACTAACATTATAATAATAACAATATTAAAAAAGCAGTAGTTATTATGACACTATGTGAAGTGATTGGTCACATATCAATAATAATTATTTTCCACAATTATCAGTAATTTACACAGCAATGATAATAGGAAAAACATGTTTAAACATGAAACACTTATTTATGTTTATTAAACATTTGAAAGTCAACGGGACACTTGCTGTATTTGTAATGGAAATCAATAAGGAAACAACACGTATTTACCTTAAGTTAAAAAATGCTTTCTGAACATTTTACATTTTGTGCAGTATTTTTGAATATGAGTATTGCTGCCGTTTAAACAATGAAAAATGTCTCTGTGATTCGTCAAATCATTTACTATGAAGGTGGGAGGCTTGGCACTGCATGCTGCTCACCAGTGCATTATAATCTGGTGAATAATTTGACACAGCAATTTTAAGTGAGTCTTGTAAATGTGCATCAGTCAGGCATGTTCTGTGTTTGTTCTTGATAAAGTTCATGTTGGAAAAGGCTGATTCATAAAGATACGTTGAACCAAAAAAGCAGGCAATTTTCATAGCTGCTGTACATAAACCACTATACTTCTCCTTGTCCACAAGGCACCAAAAGTTTTGTTCAGACTGGTGAGCTTTAAGGTGGATGTCATTTTGCAGTGTTAATATTTCCATCTCTACCTCAGTAGCGTTCAAAGTGAACAAAGCACTGAGCTGCTCAGCAGTGGATGTCACGTCTACGTACATGAAAGTATTTGTGCTGCTTTGGTACTGCAACAGTCATCCCGCAAATAAGGCACAGACATTTCTCTTTAAAGGACGTAAAAAAGAACTCTTCTCAACCATTGTTAAAACAGTATGTCCTTTTTCGCTTTTCTGCCATGATTTTTGGGGCAAAAGCACAAGCAGGCTAACTCCTCATCACTTCCCTTGGTCAATGGGTCAGGGAAGAGTCGGGGCGGCCGTGCACAAATAACATTTGACTTAGAGGCGATTTTGATATGAAGTATTTTTACTTGAATTTTTTTATTTTATATAACGTTATTTAAAAAAAATTGCATAATGTGAGCATTAATTAATAATATATGTATATATTTATATTGAGTTGCAAAATGAGCTGTGCTATTTTTGGTGCATGCTTTGTGGGCGCCATAAAGGGGTCCTGGGGGCGCATGGTCGCCCGCGGGCACAGCGTTGGTGACCCCTGGTGTAGAGGTTGTGTTGTGGTTTGTCCTGATGAAGACTGAAACGTGTTGAGAGATCTCTTATATTTCTCTACAAGCATGTAATGATAAGGACTTAGAGGAGTCTTAAGCTCGTAATCTTTCTGAACTGATAGTCCATCTTTCCATTACAGCATCATATCTGTCTTTAAAGCAGTGCTGCCTGAGAACCTGAAGATCTTGGCTATCTGTTATATCCATAAATTTCTCCAGATTTTCTGAGTCTTTCAATAATATTGTACACTGTACATCTCCAAATTCTTTATTTTACATTAACAAACATTATTCTTGTGTTGACATTATTCTTGAATTTCTGCACTATTTGCCAGTGCAGCCTGGCACAGAGTGGTGAAACCTCCCCATCTTTACTTCTGAAGACTTTATTCACAATAATATTACTGTCACCAAATAACCAAATAATTAGTAGTGAGATGTTCCACTGTGTGGTCAGCATTAAACAACTTTACTGTACTATTGCTGCTATAGAGTACTATACTATAGAGTCCCAACCTTTTTAAAACTAGTTACAGGCATGACTTTCAATGTATATAATAATATATTTTACAAAAACAATATAATTTTTAAAATTTAACTCTTGATATGTTGTCTTCATGCTATTTTCCAATAAAATTAAATGTGTGCATATTATTGCATTCTGTTTCAAATGTAAAATTTTGCCTTGCGTCCAAGTATAATATAAATAAACATAGTGGTATATGACATGTAAAGGAGATTCAGTTTGTGTGAGAGAGGTGAGAACAGAGAGGAATTAGTGAAGAGTTTGTGGTCTGTTTAAGAAGTCATGACTTCCTCAAAAGAATAAAAACTGCAGTAGTAATGTTAAAAAAAGAAGCTTCCCTCTTACTGACCTCTCTTCTTATTACAGTCTAGTGCTCAAACATTTATAACCACACTGCTGGTGGAAACGTTTTAGACTGTCTTCTGTAATTATTTGTATATATTTTATATACATTTTTATATTGTGGGGTGTTATTATTTAGTAAGTGGTATTTCTGTGATGGCTTTTCAAGCAAAAACATCTCTGCCACATGTATACATGCCTACATATTTTTTTCACATTTAGTTTTCAATTTTAAAAGATAATTGGGGAAGTCCACCCAGTTGGTAATAAGTAAGTTGACATGCAGGGTATACAGTAACTGCTCTTCCATCTCAGTGAATTTTCTCAAACGTATATCATACACGTGTATATATTGTAGGTTTAATTGAGGAAAAGATTAGGCCTGAGTTGTTACAATAGACACACTTTCCCCCCAAATGATAGGTACGGAGTAAAATGAGTCAAATGTTCATGAGTCAGTTGAACCAATTATTGATACAACTGATGCAAAAAATCATTTAGTAAAAAAAATAATAAATACTGTGTAATGGCATGCAAAAGTTTGTGCACTGCTGGTGTAAATTTATTACTGTGAATAGCTAAGTGAGTAAAAGGTGAGGTGGTCATGATATTCTGCTATTAATGTGTACTTGTCTGACTATAGCTCTTTGATAGGATAGGATAGGATAGGAAAGGACGCTGGCGCTGCTTGTTCGCTGCTTCTCCGGTCGAGAAACTGAGGAGTTCTGCGAATTAAATTAAGTTCTGTGAATTAAATTAAGAATTCAGTAAACCCCTTTTGCTGGTAGTTAGGTGGATGCAAATGCTATTTCTAGTTTTTCTGTCTACCATCTTTGCTTGCCACTGTGGCCAGAAAACTTACTCTGAGTCCTGACGCCGCCGGGAAACACTATGTTGAGTTACTCTGCCGACCAGTTGATGAATCTCAATAATTTCTCTACGCCACCATGCATAAACGTGATTAAACAGTTTGGTAGTGATGTCAAACTCGAAACGCGGAATCGAACTGAATCGATTCATTTCAATCACGGTGTTTCGAAACACTGTTTCAAAGTCCGTATCAAAAGGGGAAAGCCATGTGACTGCTCCAAAATCGGGTTTCATTATGTCACGTTTTGAATCTTTTTGTGCGTTTCAGTCCCCAAAGGACAAGAAACCGTCGTAATCCAAGCCCTGTGGAACAGATAATTTTCTGATTAAAAACAACTGATTACTTGTAATGTTTAATAGATAAAATCTTACACAAGCATTTTGCAGTGTAAAATGAATAATGTCAGCTATATCAATCCACTGACTAATAGTGTATCATAATGAAAAATACATCTTAATGACGTCATTAAAACAACCCTGTTCTCTGCAAAATGATATGTTTCCATTACTAAAATTTATTTAGGGACACAATATGCTATGGGGGAATATTTCATGTCATTTTTCATTAAAAAAAACACATTACTTCTGTTTCTGTTAAGAAATAGTTGTGGATTTAGGCCCTGGTTGCCCAGAAGATGTCACTGTGGCGTGTGATGATTCGAACGTCTCACAAGATCGAATAATTTTCAGAATCAATTGGTTCATTTGATTCGATCTCCCAAAAGCCCCACTTTTGCCATCACTACAGTTTGGTCTTCTCCGTCGCCCTCGCTATATCCACAGAAGTTCCCAGAAAAAGTTTTTCTACTCCGGGACGAGTCCCACCATACCGACTCTCTGGTCAGCTACACGAGCTGTCGCCTCTCGCTCACGTCATCAGAGCAATGTCTCCCACAGGACTAGTAGTTTGGGCGTCTCCATGGCAACACTTCTCCGGGGTCTGAATGGAAAACGCGGAGTGGATTTCAGTCTACTTCGGCCGCTGAAAAGATCTCTTTCTTCTCTCAGTAGCAAAATTGAACTGCTAAATGCTCATCACTCACAAATAAATCCAACCTCATTCATGACCACATATTGGACAAATGTCTGGATTATATGTGCATTACAGAGACTTGGCAACAACCAGACACCTTTTTCTCTTTAAATGATAGCTGCCCCCCAGGATATAAGTACCTTCAGAAAGCCCGCAGTACAGGCCGTGGTGGCGGTCTGGCAGTCATCTACCGCTGTGATCTGGAGCTATCTTTGCAGCCATTACCCGAATTATCCACATTTGAATGCCTTGCATTCAAGTCTAAACCCCTATCATCTGTGTAATTCCTCCTGATTTACAGACCACCAAAATCTAACACATCTTTTTTCCTTGAAATGTCAAACCTTCTTGCAACTTTTTGCTCATCCTCAGCAGATGTTATTATTCTAGGAGACATGAACATCCATGTTGACAACCCCTCCTGTCGTTTTGCCACTGAGTTTCTCCAACTACTTGACTGCCTTAATCTTAAGCAACTTGTTGTTGCCCCTACACACATCACACAAATCTACTGAGACCATCAAAACAAATATTCATAGGCTCTGAAAAAATTCCAAACAGCTTTTCTCCACTGTAAACCATATTTATAAAACTACAAACCCCCTCACCTACTGGAACTACAGCAGAGCAGTGCTGTAGTTTGTTTTTATGGATTTATTTTATTTATTTTATGGATTTTATGTTTTTATGGATTTATTTACCACCAAGATTTTACTCATCCGCTCTGCACTTCCTGGTCCTTTCACCCAAACTTTCCTATGGTTTCAACAGAAGAAGTACAAAACATCATCAAGAAGATTAAATCCATGACCTGTGCCTTAGACCCCCTTCCAACCTCCCTGGTAAAAACCTATATTACTGTCCTAACCCCTCTGATCACTTCTGTCATAAATCTTTCTCTCCAAACTGGTGATGTTCCCTCCATCCTGAAGACAGCCATTATCACACCACTTCTTAAAAAACCCACTTTTGATCCAGAGATCCTCTCAAACTACAGGCCAATCTCCAATCTCCCTTTCATATCCAAAGTACTTGAAAAAGCAGTGGCTACTCATCTCCAGAACCATCTAAAACTCAATAACCTCTATGAAAAATTTCAGTCTGGTTTCCGCCCCGCCCACAGCACAGAGACTGCCCTTGTAAGAGTCACAAATGACCTCCTGATGTCCTTAGACTCTGGTTCCCCCTCCCTCCTCATTCTCCTGGACCTATCTGCTGCATTCGACACTGTCGATCATGGCATTCTACTTAACCGGCTTCACCTCACTATTGGACTCACTGACACTTATCTCACAAACCGGACTGAATACATTTCCTTGGGTCACTCTACATCAAACCCCCACACAGTCACTTGTGGTGTCCCCCAGGGTACAGTTCTTGGCCCCATCCTCTTCATCCTTTACCTCACTCCCCTTGGTCAACTCATCAGTCATCATGGTTTTTCATTTCATTGCTATGCAGATGACACACAACTTTACATCAACACCAGAGCTGCAGCCCCTCCCTCATCATCGCCATCATCTCTGTCACAACTTACCACTTGTCTGGAGGAGATTAAGGCATGGCTGGGGCACAACTTCCTACAACTCACCAGCTCAAAGACTGAAGCCATCTTAGTTGGCACTCCTCTTCAGACCAAATCATCACCAATAACCAGCATCACTTTCTCTGGCTCCAATATCCCTCTCTCTTCAGTAGTCACAAACCTTGGTATAAAAATGGACCCCCAACTCACTTTCAATTCCCATATCAACCACCTCTGCAAGACCTCTTTTTATCATCTGCAAAACATCTTCAAACTCCGCCCCACTCTCTCTCTCACTGATGCCAGAAAGTTAGTCCATGCTTTTATCTCTTCCAGACTGGACTACTGCAATGCATTTCTCATTGGGATCCCTAGCAAGAGCCTGCAGAAGCTCCAATACATCCAGAACTCTGCAGCTAGGATCCTGCTGAGAGTGCGCAAACAAGAACACATCACCCCCATCCTCCAATCACTCCACTGGCTCCCTGTGTCCACCAGGATCGAATACAAGGTTTCCCTCCTCACCTTTCAATGCATCCATGGACATGCCCCATCTTATCTTAAAGAACTCCTCAACCCACAAAAGTTAACCCGCTCTTCATGCTCCTCTAATTCAAACCTCCTCCACTTACCCAGAACCAAACTGAGGACCATGGGAGATAGGGCTTTCTCTGCTGTTGCCCCATGCTTGTGGAATGCTCTCCCCGACACCCTGAGGGCATCACAATCCATTGACTCTTTTAAAAGGGGCCTAAAGACTTTTCTTTTTAGCAGAACATATGGTTATCTTAGAGATTCTTGAGATTCTAGAGATTATCTATGGTTAATCTCTTAGAGATTCTTTTATAATACTTTTCACTTATAAACTTTTTAAACTACTTATTTGTTTTATGACTTATTTTCTCCTTACTTTTAACCTGATCACAATAAATCACAATAAATGTTGCTATTTAATGTAAATGTAATGATTTGGTTAAATAAATCAATTGACTGATGGATTGAATTGTGTGACCTAGCTAGGGTTCACGGTATGATAACCGTCTCAGAAAATATCATGGTTATTGCAGTATTTCACAAAGATTATTATAAGTTACACTGACTCTTAAAGAAATAACAAAAGGTTTTATGTTTAACAAACTATTTATTGTAGCTGAAACTTTGAACTATATTTAATTACAGTTATGTATAAAATTTATAAAAAACATAAGGACCGTCTCTTGCACTGTGTAAATATAAATAATTCATAAACTTTTTTATAAGAAATGTACGTATGTATCAACTGCTATTTAACATAGTATTAAGATGCTAGAAGTGGTACTGTTTATGTAGATACAAATGTCTTCAAGCACCATATGTTTATGTTAAAAAAAATAGGTGCACTGTCACTTTAAGAGCTAAACAGCTCCAGTGCGGTGTGGACCGGTTTTAAGCGGTTCACAGTGCAGTAAGATTCTGGTTGTAAAAGTTGTGTGCAACTTTACAGTTTGTGTTGTAGCTTAACAACATAACCATGGTTTAAAAGTTTTATATTTGTTTGTTTTAATCACGTGTACAATCTGGAATAAACAACTGTTTGTTTTTGTTCATTTATTTCGGAGTCCTGTGGAGTTTTTCTCAGAATAATGCAGACACGATTGAAGTTGGTTGTCACGAGAACCTTGTTTAGCTGCCCCATTACAGACACAAACTTTTTAAATGAGATACCAATCCTCACGTCCGTTTTGCAAGTATCCGAAGTAGTCCAACACTGCTAAATTGATGCTGTGTGCTTGAGATCGGTGCCAGTGGCTGAAGCAGAGCGGAGCTGCACATGCGCGAGTAAGATTCTCATTTAGCATTTGTTTTTATTTTATTACCAGTAATGATCACACGCCCACGGTATGACAACCGTGCATTTTAAAACCATGGTATACTGTGAAACCAGTTATCGCTGCAACCCTAGTCTTAGCCTGCATATAGTGTCTGAGGACAGGCACCCTCACCCCCTGCACAAAATGGTTTAATCCACCTTCACCGGGCTTTTTAACTAGGCACGTTTAACTTAACATTCATTCTGCTAAAGCAGCAGTGCACATTGTATACTGTGGAAGATGATGCCCAAGAAAAGCTAAATCCAGTTTTCTGAAAAGAGGCAGGAAAGAGACAAAAATGAAATGAGGGGAAAAAATTGCTAACAAACTTTTTTCACAAGAAAGATGTGAAAAAGTTCAAAGCAAATATCCTTCATTACACAAACTCCTGTGGTTATAAAACGCGACTGTCAGTGCTAAAAACTGCATAACAAACCATTAGAAATAACATGATCATTATCTGTAATCTGAGGAAATGGGCACTGCTTGTGCATAGGGCCCAGAATTTGGTGCTATTCCCCTGATCAGGACAATACAGCAAACTCTTGACTGTTTACTGGATCCCTTACACAGTATACTTCTGTTTCTGTGAGATTGTTGAGCTCTATCTACATACAGTGAAACATTTTCTGCCATTAATTGTTCCAAAGTGTCTGACGATAATCTAAATTAACGAAGTAATATTTCCCATAAGAAATAAGGTAAATCCAATTTATCGCTTCCAGACACTCTAAAATATTAACAAAATACTTCTTTTTCTTGAGGAGCCTGTGTTTTCTCTCTTGCTTTCTCTCTCTGGTCTCAGTGCTTTATGAGCTTTTTGGGTTTACAATCTACTTTAGAGCATGTCAGTGTGATCCAACCACAGCCTTTGTTTTGTACACCTGTTCTCAGGGTTGTCAGCCACTATTTGTTTTAGCATCCATTTTCAGGTGGTAGTGCTTTGTGCCGTTGCTTTAGTGTGATGTGTTTTAGTTTGTTTTAAATATTATTTGGGTGCTTCTCGAACCTTGTTTTTTTGTGTTGCTCTTTAGCTTCTGTCTGCTCTGCACTTGGTTCCACTCATCAGTCTGGGTACAGTTCCATAACAGCTCTTACTTTTACTGAAGGCTCTTATTGGTAAATGGAAGACGGTGAGGAGAGGAGAGGGAGGAGGAGAAGACTCACACTCAATAAACAAGCACAAAAACACTGGAAAAACAATATAAATGTTTCAAATGAATGTGTGGGATGAGTGAGGAAGGCGTGGGTGAATTTGTTTTTGTGAAATTAGTGGTCACGTGACAGTCACATGACAAAATTTTGCCAAAAAAAGTCTAAGATAACCAAAATGTATGATAACTAGTGCAAACGATAACCGAGGTTCCACTGTATTTTCAGTGATCTTTAGTGTGGGGACTGTAATGATCATGACAAATTCAAGGTTGTAACTTTTCAGGTAGTTTATTGTGGAATTTGAAATCTGTTTAGGATCATTATCCTGTTGTAGAAGCCATCTTCTTTTCATTTTGAGCGTTTTTGACAGAACGGATGATTGTTTACTTCGATAATTTGCTGCTGTTTAATTGAATCTGTTCTTCCGTCTTTTAGTGAAATATTTCATGCATTACTGTCTTCAATACAAAGCTTTATCTACCCTGTATATTCCTCACAGCCTAGTGATGAGGATAACTTTAGAGTGCTGTGTCCTATTTGTAATAAACAGTACATAAGTAATTACAGCCACTGCTGTGTTAGAGGCTTTAGAAAAAAGTTTTATTCTAGTAGTTGTTCCTTCTGCTGGATCTTGTGCAGTTCATTGTCACTGTCCAGAGAATTACAAGTATATATATATTTAAGTTGTTGTTTAGATTGTATTGAAACTGAATGATGATCGGACCAAAAGAAATGCTTCAAAATTTGTTTAAATAAAATAACTTTAATAATAAAGTGATTTTATACATTTATACAACGACATTACACAATAAAAAAAACTTACATTGAAAGTAAAGAAGCTATTTGTCCTCTCCTGTAAAAAGCCAGTTTTTGAGATATTTATTTATATTTAGGCATCAACTTTGTTTAGAAGGAATTCAGCATTAAAATGAAATGGTATGTTTTTATTTAATTGAGTGTATTAAGACAATCTGTCTGAAAAATTAAAATTAACATCAAACTTAAAATAGTCTGGTTGTCCTGTAACTTTACGTGTCAATATTCTGAGCTGAAGTTAAAGATGTGGTGTGACTTCTCTCCTCTGAGAACTTGTTTGTTTGTGTCCTGTGGTTTGTCTGTGTAAAGCAGGAAGCTTTTCTCATGCTGGTGTTTATAAGTGTGTGTTGGGTGGTACAAGCTGCAATATGTGCTATTACTCTTTATACCACAGAGAGGAGAAATACTCTTTTTGACAAACCACAACATGACCTCCACAGTACCTGCATGAAACTGCCCCCCCCCCAATGTGGTCAAGAACAGAATAAAAACACTATTGTTCATTTGTGCTGGTTTGTGCTGCAGAAATCATTTGTATTTTTAAAGATATATTACAATATATTTTATTACCTGTCTGGTTTGTTTGTGCTGCATTTGTGGCATTGAAATAATTTGTGCTGTTCTAATTCACTAGATATAGAGCTTTAAAAGTTATATGTTGCCAAATCATACCAAAACGGTGTTGTTTGTGATGCAGAAATCTTTGTTTGTGCTGCTTCTGTTAAGATATATTAAAAATACATTTTATGAACTGTGACGTCATGCAGCCCCCCATAAAGGGTCAAATAGCACTAAAATGGTCCTATTCATTTGTGCTGGTTTGTGAAGTTAAAATAGACATTTGTGCTATTTTAATGCACAAGTTATAGAGCCTTAAATGTTTAAGGCTCTAAAACTAACCAACATTTGCTAATTAAAGCAGCACAAATATTTAACAACAAAAGCAGAACTATTAAAAGAAAAATAAAACACTTAAACCCTTTGTTAGATTAATGTATGCATAAGACAGGTCATTGGGGTTCAGGCCTGCTCTCCTCTTCCTAAATTCATGGCTCCACACACATGCTATGTGACATTGGGGGTCAAAACTAGCTGACTCCAAAGCCATAGATTACACTTCAGAGGCTTTGTACATACCTCTTAGTGACAACAGCATCTGATTAACAAGCCTCTGTTTAATCTCTTTGTCACAGGCCAACATAGCTAATCTTGGGTCTTCTCCATTTTTAACCAATCATATGATCACACGATCCCAAACATGTATGTCTTTGTCTCTCTAATGCATATATACTCTGCTGTTCTGAACAATAAACTGGGAAACTTATTGAGTACAGACTTTGTCTCTGTGGTCATTTGAATGAGCTCACTGCAGGCCAAGGAGGATGGAGGAATCCTACATTCTACTAGTGTGTACAGCTCAGTATTTCAGTCGACCCCAAGAACACAGACAGTTCTAACACCCTTATTTTTCTGGTACAAATTCAGGAGATATTGTTTTATAAGACCTGACCACAGTTTAAAAAGTGCTTTTATAAAATTTATAGTAAAAGTTTAAGATAAGACTGACTTTCTTTCTCTGTTTAAAGTTCAAACCACATCACCTGTTGTGGCTTTTTGCTGTCTGATTCTGGCTTTTGTACAGTAATTACATTTTTGACTGGATGGTACACAGTATTTAAAATAAATTCAGTCTGTTTGGACTGAAATACTAAAGAAAAGGAAGATTATCTAAATGGACACTTCATGAAAAACACCTCATTAACTTTATAAACTGGCCTTTATTGTCACTCTGATGATGAGTGTTCAGAGTCTCACACACAGTATTCTGCCTGCCTGGAGTTGATGAATTGATGAACAATAGTTAAACCACAGGATGTTGCTCTTTGATGGTTTAGGAGATTTCATGGAGACTTTGTTTACCATTATCCAGGACAAATAGCAAAAAACATAAAGGAGACGAGATACTTCTAGCAAAAACAAAATATTTATTTTCTGCATTTATGTGAGATTACTGAGGTATTTTTTAAGGGGGAAACATTTGAGCAGCAGAAAGCTTAAGCTGATCTCTCATTAATGTTTCCTTCTGATCTCACTGCTGTCTGTGAGACAACTTAGATTTTAAGTAGAACGTTTTTATTGTTATTTCTTATGAGAATCAGCCCCGTCTGGGAGTTGAGGACGCCATAATATACCTGCAGAACAGAATCTATGCCCACCTGGATAAACCGCCAGCACTGTGAGGATCATGACTTCTCCAGTGCATTCAACACTATCCGGCCTGTTCTTCTGGGTGACAAGTTGACTGTGATGCAGGTGGACGCCCCCCTGGTGTCCTGGATTGTAGAATACCTGACTGGCAGACCACAGATTGTACGCTTGCAGCACTGTATGCAAGACAGAGTGGTCAGCAATACTGGGGCTCCACAGGGAACAGTCCTCACTCCCTTCCTCTTCATCCTCTACACCACAGACTTCAGCTACTGTACAGAGACTTGCCACCTTCAGAGGTTCTCTGATGACTCTGCAGTAGTTGGATGTATCAGCAGGGGTGAGGAAGAGGCGTACAGGACTACGGTGGAGGAATTTGTCACATGGTGTGAGCAGAACCATCTGCAGCTCAATGTGACCTGGAACTTTTTGTGGACCTGAGGAGGGACAAGGCAACGGTGACCCCTATTTCCATCAGGGGGGTCAGTGTGGACACTGTGGAGGACTACAAATATCTTGGAGTTCACATTGATAATAAACTGGACTGGGCTAAGAACACCGACGCTCTCTACAAAAAGGGCCAAAGTCGTCTCTATTTTCTGAGGCGTCTGAGGTCCTTTAACATCTGTAGGACTAAGCTCAAGATCTTTTATGAGTCTGTGGTGGTAGTGCGATCCTCTATGCTGTTGCATGCTGGGGCAGCAGACTGAGGGTGGCTGACGCAAACACACTGAATAAACTGATCCGCAGGGCTGGTGATGTGGTCGGTGTTGAGCTGGACTCTCTGTCGACAGTAACAGAGAGGAGGATGCTCTCTAAGCTGAAGGCCATTATGGACAATGTCTCTCATCCACTCTACAGGACACTGGAGAGACACAGGAGCACATTCAGTGCTAGGCTCATTCCCCCAAAATCCACCACGGAGCGTCACAAGAGGTCATTCTTACCTGTGGCCATCAAACTCTATAACTCCTCCCTCAACAAGTGATCATGTGGTTTCACTTAATCCAGGTTCATTATTTTTCAGACACTGTCACTGTTCATATCACAATTTACTTACATACATACCCACAACAACCTTTAAATGTGTATTTACTACTTAACCCATTTCTGTTACTGATGTAAATATGTGTATTATAATTAGTGTTTATTATTTTATTCTCTATTATATTCTTTTATTCTGTTTATTCTTATTCTATTAATGGAGAAACTGTAACATTGTGTAATTTCCCTCTGGGATCAATAAAGTATTTCTGATTCTGAGAAGCTGAACAGAATGAAGTGACATTACATGCTTTTGTCACTTATTGCTATGCTGTTGATGTGGAATTCAGTTCAGTGTAATGAATGTCTCACTTTTTCAGGCTGAACTTAACTCAGAAAATGCTGCTGTTACCATCTTAACTCTCTTCTCCAGTGACTGAGATTACAAATGTAACAGGAAGCAAATATCAAGTCCTTAGATCAGCTCCTGGTTGTGAGGCTCTACAGCTTTTAGTGTTGTTAGTGTTGGGCTGACAGTGATCTGTAACAATCAGACAGGAAGTGTTTTGTGTGGAACAGTAGAGACTATGAACAGGGTCCTGTATGGAGATGTATGTATGTATGTATCATACAGTGTGTGAAGAAGTGTTCACATTGTCTGAACTGAAGTGATTCTCTGAGCTCCAGCTGTTTACACTGATTTCAGATTCATTCTTTCTGTTTGTAACTGTAGATAATCTCACATTAATACATCATATCTTCTGTTTCTCTCTCTACTCTAGTGCTGACTGTACTCATCCACTGTGGACACACTGCAGGTGAATCATTACATCTACATTTACTGTATTATTTCATCATCTTTCAGTAACAGTGACATGTAAAAATATGGGCACCCCTTCTCAAAATGTCTGTTACTGTGAATAGTTAAGTGAGTAGAAGATGAACTGATCTCCACCAGACATAAAGTTGAAGATGACATTATTATTATTATTATTATTATTATTATTATTATTATTATTGTTATTATTATTATTATTATTATTGTTATTATTATTATTATTATTATTGTTATTATTATTATTGTTATTGTTATTATTATTATTATTATTATTATTATTATTGTAAAGTTACAAGACTTTGACTTAAGTTAAGTTGTACAAGAAGCTCCATCTAGTGGTGATTGTGTGTCAGTAACAGCCTCCTTGTCTAAAGACTCAGCATCGTTTGTGAGACCCTCTCTCAGCACTTCTAGTGTTCATACAATAATGAGAATTGCTCAGTACAAACACATTCTGAATCAGCAAATATTTGTTTTCCAAAAGAACCTGATTTTGATCTTCTTTTATCTTGTTTAGCCACACAAAGGCTAAAGTGAGAGTTCAGTCAGCTGAGCGTGTATTCAGTGGAGACACAGTCACTCTCATATGTGACATAAACAGTGGAGATAACTGGAGTTACGAGTGGTTTAAGAATAATAAACCTCTCAGTGATGTTCAGAAGAAGATCTTAAAATGATCCACATATTAAGCTTTAAGCTGGAAGATTTCTGCTCCTCTTCGAGGTCAAAGCGACTTCACTGCTAACCAAGTCTCTGTTTTGTTTTGCAAGATTTTCTTTGAGTCTAAAACAGAAAACATGGCTAATTAAGACACAACACAAGCTTCCACAGCACATATTCACACACAGAAATAATATATACTTCTGTATCTGACAAACCATTGACTGATACCTGTGTATATATTTGAAGATCTGTTTTATGTTCTGACTCTGCACTTGACTTAAGGCTGGGTGACTCAGATAACAGGCCAACTCCACAGTACCAGGTTACATCCTGGTCTCATCTAAGATGTAAGATCAAAGCCTGATTTCCTGTCTGTTTTATGGTTTCATGACTTTCTCTTGACCAGTTAAGCTTTGTTTTCATGACTTTATTCTAAACAGTTAAATTTTTGAGTAAATCATGTTGAGTTTACTTAACTTCACTATTAAATGGTCTTTTATCTTGTTATGA
The DNA here is from genome assembly GCA_036984385.1 of Crenuchus spilurus. NCBI lineage: Eukaryota > Metazoa > Chordata > Actinopteri > Characiformes > Crenuchidae > Crenuchus > Crenuchus spilurus. The sequence goes on from BRDA01047215.1 coordinate 32,266, forward strand.
TAACCTTGTTCAGTTCTTTAGTGAGCTGCTCGGTCTTCAAAGACCCTTGTAATGTCAACTATTACTCGTCTGTGATTGTAATCAAATGTTTGTGTCAGTGGCTCTCCAGGAGACAGTTGGTAGAACTTTATCTGGGCAGACCAAACTGGTTCTGCTGGGGGAGGTTTAGGACCCCAAAGCCTATTGGTGAATTCACACCACTTCAGATGTGAGATTTTGGACTTAAAAACACTGCCAAACGATCAGCTGGTGAGTTAGCTGACATTATGGAAGCCTGAGGGGATGAAGAGACTTTTCTATACTCTCTCTCTCTCAGCTGATCTCTGACACTTTACTCCTGACTTGTCATGACATCAGGAAGTTACTGAAGATCTCATGGATGAAGATGATGACCACTGAGCAAGTCTATGAGATGCTAGAACTCAAAAGGAGTTACTGATGCACGTTAAATCCCACAAGTTACGTTACTTTGGTCATGTGATGAGGCAGCACGAGAGCATTGAAGGAAGTGTTATGACTGGACTTGTGGAGGGAGTCAGAAGACGAGGAAGACCAAGAATAACCTGGATAGATAACATCAAGACATGGACTGGATTATCAGGTGCTAGTCTGCTACAAGCAACCAGAGACAGATGGCATTGGAGAGAAGTGAGTCGTCTGTATGAAAAGTGCATGAAAGAAGAAAGAAAGAGAAGAATGTTTACTCTGGAGCTGTTAAAGGAGCTGTAAGCAAAACAGAAAATAACTAAATCAGCTGTGATGCAGCACATCAGCGACTTTTACCTGAAACTCTTTTACTGTCAGTGAAAACAGTGTTTTTAGTTCAGGGAACCAAACTTATGACCTCTGTCAGACATGTAAAGCTTTGTTTCTCCTGTTACTTGTGTAAATAAATGTCAGTTCATTATTATTAGTATTAGTATTATTATTGTAAAGTTAAAAGACTTTGACTTGAGTTGAGTGTCTGGCTGCTCGACCAGCTCTGCTGAAGGTTCATGTAAAGCTGCCTCTCAGCACTGACAGTTGAGACTAAACTACTTTATTTGTACAAGAAGCTCCATCTAGTGGTGGATTTTTGTGACAAAAGTGACTGTCATTTTCTCAAAGTCCATTTTCAGCGACTACACGACGTAGTGTCGACTAAATCAATAAAAGA
>BRDA01047223.1:0-11850 GCA_036984385.1 Crenuchus spilurus
TTCCATCCAAAAACAATGTTACACTATATTTAAAAGAAACGAGCACTAGGATCCAGCAAAAAACGGGCACTCAATTGGAAGCCTATTTCTCTTTAGACCACTCACAAGCTCATTGATTGGCTCTGCCATTTCATGCTAGTGTGTGATTAGCTGTCCCAGTGGCCACTTCATCAAACAGTGTGGACTTGCAAACCAGTGTTTTGCGATTTGGCCGGCCTGTAGTATGTGTTCACCTGACATTGTAAGTTGTTAACGTATCTTTGTTCTGCCTGTAAGATAGAAGTTTTTTTAATATCTGAGGTTTTATATTAAAATCCATTAACATTAACATTAGAACCTGTGTCTGTGTGTGTGCATCTAACAGTCTGTGATAAGCCATCCATTTACATGCCTCTAAGTTTAACTATTGTCAAAATAATTCAGAATTTCTGCTTATTTTTACTCAAAAATGAGGTATGGTTTTATGTAAATGAGCTCTATTGACTATACAGTACAAACATACAGTCATGGCCGAAAGTGTTGGCATCCCTGAATTTTTTCCAGAAAATGAAGTATTTCTTCCAGAAAATTATTGCAATTACACGTTTTGTTACACACATGTTTATTTCCTTTGTGTGTATTGGAACAACACAAAAACCAGATGAAAAAAAGGCAAATTTGACATAATTTCACACAAAACTCCAAAAATGGGCCGGATAAAATTATTGGCACCCTCAACTTAATATTTGGTTGCACACCCTTTGGAAAAATTAACTGAAATCAATCACTTCCTATAACCATCAACAAGCTTCTTACACCTCTCAACTGGAATTTTGGACCACTCTTCTTTTGCAAACTGTTCCAAGTCTCTCATATTTGAAGGGTGCCTTCTCCCAACAGCAATTTTAAGATGAGAGATCTCAGGTGTTCAATGGGATTTAGACCCGGACTCATTGCTGGCCACTTTAGAACTCTCCAGCGCTTTGTTTCCATCCATTTCTGGGTGCTTTTTGAAGTATGTTTGGGGTCATTGTCCTGCTGGAAAACCCATGACCTAGGACACAAACCCAACTTTCTGACACTGGGCCCTAACATTGCGACCCAAAATCCTTTGGTAATCTTCAGATTTCATGATGCCTTGCACACAGCCAAGGCACCCAGTTCCAGAGGCAGCAAAACAACCCCAAAACATCTTTGAACCTCCACCATATTTGACTGTAGGTACTGTGTTCTTTTCTTTGCAGGCCTTATTCCATTTTCGGTAAACAGTAGAATGATGTGCTTTACCAAAAAGCTCTATCTTGGTCTCATCTGTCCACAAGATGTTGTCCCAGAAGGATTTTGGCTTACTTACATACGTTTTGGCAAACTGCAGTCTAGCTTTTTTATGTCTCTGTGTCAGCAGTGTGGTCCTCCTGGGTCTCCTGCCATAGCATTTCATTTCTTTCAAATGTCGACGGATAGTTTGACTTGATACTGATGCACCCTGCGCCTGCAGGACAGCTTGAATTTATTTGGGACTTCATTGGGGCTGCTTATCTACCATCCGGACTATCCGGCGTTGCAACCTTTGATCAATTTTTCTCCTTCGTCTACGTCCAGGGCGATTAGCTACAGTGCCATGGGTTGTAAACTTCTTGATTATGTTGCGCACCATGGACAAAGGAACATCAAGATCTCTGGAGATGGACTTGAAACCTTGAGATTGTTGATATTTTTCCACAATTTTGGTTCTCAAGTCCTCAGACAGTTCTCTTCTCCTCTTTCTGTTCTCCACGCTTAGTGTGGCACACACAGACACACAATGTAAAGATTGAGTCAACTTCTCTCCTTTTTTATCTGGTTTCAGGTGTGATTTTTCAAATTGCCTACTCCTGTTACTTATCACAGGTGAGTTTGAATGAGCATCACATGCTTGAAACAAAGTTATTTACCCTCAATTTTGAAAAGGTGCAATAATTTTGTCTGGCCCATTTTTGGAGTTTTGTGTGAAATTATGTCAAATTTGCCTTTTTTTCCTCTGTTTTTTGTGTTGTTCCAATACACACAAATGAAATAAACATGAGTATAACAAAACGTGTAATTGCAATAATTTTCTGGGAGAAATACTTAATTTTCTGGAAAAACATTCAGGGGTGCCAACACTTTTGGCCATGACTGTAAGTGTAAAATTGGTGCTAATGAACCAGAGTGAAGTTGATTATCAAGGTGTAACACAGAATTGAGTGATAATTTTATATTACATGATTTTAACAGCCGTGACCCAGCCCCGGATAAAGCGGTAGATAATGGCTGGATGGATGGATTTTAACAGTTTATTAATATTTAATAATGACTTTGTAATATTTTATTGATGATTCATTTTATTTTAATAATAATAATAATAATAATAATAATAATAATAATAATAATAATAATAATAATAATAATGATTATAGTTATTATTAGTACTAATTATTAAAAATAACTAGTAATTCCTAATAAAATATGAATAATAATGTTTAAGTAATGTTTAAAATTTATGTATAATTAATATTTATTAATAATTAATAATAATAATTTAATTTATGTATATAAAAAAAGAAATGTATAAAAAAATAATCTGTTTGATCAGGGCCCCCAGACATGACATTGCTTGGGGTCCCAGAACTTCCAAATCCACCCCTGGCTAGGAGTCAGGGTTAGTGCTGTTTGGAGTGCAGGCCTGTGAAGCTGTCTTTAGTGTGTTTGTGCCTGTGTTCTCTGCTTGTGTACACTTTATTAAATATATTTCAACTGATCCATGACTGTATCTGCCTGCCTACTTTCCAGCCACCCTCCAGCATAACAAAAACTTGTGTACTGTCATAAAAACTCATAAGAGGATATTAGCAGAGAGGTTAATTATGAAGGTTTTTCGCATAGGCCCCGACTGCAGCCCTGGTTTGCAGCATTCAGTCTAGAGCCGACACTGCCAGACAGATGTGCAGCAGAGGTGGAGCCACCCCATGGACAAAAGGACCAGGGCCGACCTGGTGTTGGAGGGTAGGATGACATGGAGGATGGAGGAGGATTGATAGTGTGGCGGTGAATTGCTTCCATTTAAAGTTGAGTAGTAACTCATGATTGGCATGGAAGTCAAATGAATGGGTGATGTAGTACTGGCTTAGATAAACACTAATGAGCACCACAGCATTACGTTTTTATTGCAGAACGTATGCTTCAATTTCATTTCTATAAGTATTGAATTTTGTTTCCATTGTTACATCATCAGATCTTATGCTCTAGTATATAGAAAACATTGTTTCCCATTGTTAGTAAAAGTCAAATACAGTGGGATTTCAAAACAGGCTTTATTGACAAAACTAGAAACCAAAACATGGATGTGAGCTAAAACCTGACCTATGAACAAACAGAATGTGACCTACACATGGTGTGATCAATGAACAGACTCACACTCATAGATAAAACAGGGATGACATGCAATGACAGACAAGGACTGGGACACAGAGGGAAGGATATATATAAAAACAATAATTAACATGAAATGGGACGGCAGGGCTGCGAATGGAAAAGACACAGGTGCTTATATTGAGAAATGACATGGACGTGGCTGTGGGTGGAGCCAAAACACCTGCAAAACGTAAACACAAGCACATTACAACAGGCACATGTTGAAATGTAAACACACCCAGAACATGTGGACCAAGACAAAGACGGACAAGATAGAGGCATGGCCAGAGGCGTGGCCAGAGACAAGGCATGAGGCAGTAGGATCACAGTTATATCATCATGGGGGTATTTCACAAAGCAGGATTTCTTATTTTAGCTAGATTAAAGATTAAGTTAAACCTGTTCTATAGTTCAATTGTAAAAGACTAGCAGGATACTTCTACTGGACAATCTTCAACATTGAGCTTAAACTCTTTGGTCAATCTTGCAATGTGAAGCTTATGTTCTAGATCATATAAATATAGTTTTCCATTGTTAGATTATCAGAAATTTTGTTCTAGAATGTGGTAAATATTTAATAATATTTCATACATAATAAGTAAATATTATATGTACAAATATGTACATACTCATTTGAATATTTGTGACAGTAAAATATGGAGGAATCATAATGAGGACTTAATCACACTTAATGAGAACAATTTATGAACATCATTATATCTCAGTTATTGGGCCAAATAATGCTGAAGAATATCTGTGTTGTGGTAACTAACCATTTAGGACTATCCTAAAATATTTCAGGGAGTTCAAATATGTCATAAACAGATACACAGACTCTCTAAAGACCTTCATCAAAGCAGCTGATATAAAGGCCGTAAAAATTGCTGAATTCATTACAGTAATATAATAGTCATATTTCTGTGTCTAATGAGAGCCTCAAGTGTGTTCAATCCTAAATAAACACAAGCTTGAAAGCGGTATTATTTTCATAGTAGTGGATTAAATTATGGGGACAAAAATCAGATTAATTATATTTGATGACTGTGGTGGAGCATAATGGAGATTTCATTTGAATGGAATAAAACCCTTTTAATTTAAATCAAACCTTAATAGTAATTGTGAGGTGAATTCTGCTTTGACCTCATTTTCTCTCCACCAGTCAAATGATGACTAAACATTAGTGTTTACGGCCTGCCATCGTTTGTATCAGGTGCAATTCAATTAGGCTGCTAACGGAGGCTAATATACAATAAGAAGCAGTTAGCTGATGAGATTATTTGTGGAGGGAAAGTGCAATACAATGCTCTGAATTAGTTGTTGTGTCCCTTAAGAGACCTGGACTAGATGGAAAAATTGACAAATTTGAACAGAACCATTTTATAGAATGATAAACTTGGTTTCAAACAGCTGGTTATGAAAAGACTGAGAATACAATGTAACCTTCAGCTAAAATAAAACATAAGGTGATGAAAGTTGACACTTCCATCACTTTAAAATTGACACTGTAAAAAACTTTAAAAAGTAAAGAAAATCATTTGCTGTCTTAGAGTATAAAGTTCAATAATCCAGAACAAAATATTTCTGTGTTATATAAAGTTATATTATTATTTAAATCAGTTACAAATTTACAATATGATTTAAGGTCAATTTAAACTTTTGCATCAAGTCAACACATTGCCTACGGCATAACCTGCGCATGTTGCCTATGATGTAGCATGCATTTATACTTCTGAATTGGTATGTTACACTGCCAAAACATGATTTTAAAAAATGTGGAGAAGGCAAATGCAGAGGCGGGAATACGATGTGGCAAACCAATCACAGCTGCTGTGGTTTGCGTTGATGCAACGCATAGTTACATTTCTGTGGATGTGCCTGTCAGACTACATGTGTGGTACGCGTAGGTAATGCCGAAGGTTCAACACAGAAGTATAAATTGTCCTTTACATTAAACGCCACACTATTTTTACAGTACAATTGATCAGCCAAGACATGGTTGGTGTTTGCTTCTTCAGTATTGCTTTGAAGCTAAGAGGCTAGTGTATTTAAAAAGTAATGCAGTTAGCATTAATTAGCCTATTAGCACGGTGATAAATGCAGCCATAAATCACCTACATGCCTCAGGTAATTGAATTTATCATTAAGTAGAATAGACATCTTGTGTCATTAAACACATTGACCAGCGTGTGTCTGAGACTAAAATCTGTCCTTGGTTTGAGTTCGAGTGTTAGTGATGTTAGCTCTGGAAGCCAAATTTGGACTCAAATCACGTCGAAAGATTGTGTAGATAGAGTGAACTAGTCCTTTAAAACAGGTGGGTCAGGGTCAGATGATGAATTCCATGCAGGTTTTGTCAGTGTTCAATAAAAGAGAGAAATAAAATGAACAGAAATAGAAAGAAGTAAAAAAAAAGGCAGTGACGTGTGGCGTATTTATGACTTCACCTGTCATTGTTCAAATGCTACAGCTGAATGAATAATACAAATTTAACATGAGGCTGAAAGTAAGTGGTGTTCGGTGTGAATTTAAACACAGCAAAGAGTCTCAGAGCTGCAGGACTTTAATAAAAGCTCCACACTTCATCTCCTCCCGGCCATGAGAGTGACGCTAATGGGCTGACGTTAGACGTTCTCCACAATTCTGTTCTGTACTTTGAAAACAAGGACAGGGGCAGCTAAGAAATGAATGTCATTACACAGCGAGTCTTCTGAAGAACATCCTGTTGCACAATACACCCACATTTACAAATCTCATCATGATATAGTTCTGCACAAGCCGCCTACATAGCAGAACAAGGGATGTCATTATGAAGGAAGTAAAGGTAACATCTGATGAAATTCAGAAAGTCCTCAGATCATTAGTCACAAAACACAGCAAACTAGCAGTCTGACTTGTTGTGCAGGTGGGGCAATTAATTTTATTCACTTTACGTTTTAACTAAAAGTAAGGCTTTTAACTAAAGACAGAAGGGATGGCCAGTTTTGCCTGAGTGGCATGGTGTGACAGGGTGGATGTGTAGTATCTCTCAAAGTATCTTTCATCAGCTCACATATTGCTGTGAAATAATGGTAATGACTTCATCTGAGTACCTCAATTTAACCTAAACTGAACTGTAATGCAGAGATAATACAGATATCTGGTTAAGTTGGACCAGTTGTAGATTTAGCTTAAAATAGAATGGTTTAAACCTTTCATGGTAGATTGTGTGAAAATTCAAAAGTCAACCCTTAAACATGACAGCTACAGCAAAGCCCACAATACAGAAACTGGGTGTTAGGTGCTCTAATAGGGCCACATTTGGTACAAAACAGCTTGTTATCAGGGATATCTCAGGCTCATCACTTACTCTTTGCAATTAGAGAATTCATCATGAGTTAGACAGGCTGCTAACAGCTCAGTTGAGTATGACATTGTTCAATATAAACAGTAGTTTGTTTTTCAGATTTATAGATTGTAAACTACGGCATATTTTTTGTATTCACTCCAGACTTATCTGCTGTATGGTTCTCTTGACCATGTCTGACTCTTAAATAGTCAGCTGCATGTACGTAACCAAATACTACACTGCTGAGTGCTCAGATCGCCCAGTAGTGCTTACATTTAAAAACGGCACGGTGTCTTAGTGGTTAGCATGTTCGCCTCTCAGCGCTGAGGTCTTGGGTTCGAGTCCACATCTGAGCGGAGTTTCCATGTTCTCCCCGTGTCTGCGTGGGTTTCCTCCGGGGACTCCGGTTTCCTCCCACAATCCAAAAAAACCATGGAGATCAGGTTGATTGGACACTCTAAAAAAAATTACCCTGGTGTGTGTGTGAATGTGTATGAATGTGTATGTATGTGTGTATGCCCAGATATGGTTTGGCACTCTGTTCTGGGTGATCCCCCTAGTGCTCGATGCAGTCCTCCAGGTGGACGGTCGCTTCCGGATGAGAGTATGCTGTGCGCGACTGGCTGCCGCTTCTCACCGGAGTGTGTACATATGAAGTGTGTCGATTGTAAAGCATCCTTGGATGTCTAGAAAGGCGCTATAGAAGTGTAATGTGTATGTATGTATGTATGTACATTCAAAAACAGAGGTTAACACTTTGCCCTGATCATGATTTGGTTTGAAGAACAAATTTTTGTGTTTTTTTTTCCCAATCAACATTGCTTGCCAACATCACACTTGTGCATATGCTGATAGGGTATGTGAAAAGTCAAAAATATGCTCCCCAAATGTCTGTTAAACACTTCAGCCACATGTTCAGAAATCAGATTCAGAAACCCATACAAACGTGGCTGGAGTATGATTACAAAAAAATCTTCTTTCATGTTGCATTTTGCTGTGCAGAAAATCGATCCCGCTCACATTACAGATGCTCCCTGTCTAAGTTCCTATAAAACGACAAATGATTAAACAAACAGATCAGACCATTCTTATTTCTGAAACTCACAGTTTAATTTATGCAAAAGGTTTTAATGGATGGACTGCTGCTTCCTTTGTGATGTTGTAGTTGCTTGGAAACCTCTTAAGTGTATTCCTCAAACCTGGCTCCACAGAACAGCTGCTTTTGTTGAAGTGTTAATGAAACTTGTGTGTAATGAGATGAAAATCAGGATGAAATTGATCAAGAAAACTAATGTGTGAGATCTCAAATAAGAAAAAAAATATCTAAAATTAATCTGTTTAACAGTACACCTTCATCTCAAATGGCTAAATCAGTTCATCAGAGCATTAATTAACCTTTTATTTTGAATATAATGTTCACATATAGTACTGTGGAAAAGTCTTAGTCCCCTAACCATTCACCATTTGTTACAAACCTAATATACCATCCACATTTGAAAGACTGCAACCTTGTTCAGTGACAGTTCAACAAGTGAGAAGTTCTTCTCCACTTTTATTAGCATCAACATCAATAATTTGTCAGTAACTGCTGAGAGATAACTTTCTCAATCCAGAAACAACCATCCACAACTTCCTTATCCTTCCATGTACATATCTGAGAAATCATATTTATATGAATATGTTGTGTATTCAATATTTCTTGCTCCCTCTATTTTTTTGTTGGAAAACTTTGAAAGTTATAATAAACATTTAATAAACATAATTTTCCAGCAATTATTCCAGCAAATAAATAATTTCCAGCAAATGATTCAACAAACACGATCATCTGCTATTAACTCTGGAGTCTGAGAGTATTTCAGACACTCTGATGTAGTCTGACATGCCTTGACTTGTTCATAAATTACACAAATTTTAAATATTTTTTTCCAAAAGTGTTACACAGGCTTTTGTTCAGCACAAACTCAGCAACAACAGTGTCAAAACAGTAAGAGTGTCATAAACAGTGTTGGGAACATTACTTTAAAAAAATAATTAGTTATAGTTACTCACTACTTGTTCAAAAAAGTAACTTAGTTAGTAACTGAATTACTCTATAATAAAAGTAACTTGTTACCAGGGAAAGTAACTATTTGCATTACAGTTAAAAAAGTTATATGTCAAAGAATAAGGATTTTTTGAAAAAGCAGTTTTCACAGTCAGTTGAAATAAGTAGATCAGAAAGGTGTTTGTACATAACATTTGATATTTATTGCACATCAACAGACCAGTGCAGGATAAAATCCTTTAAAATACCAAATCTTTGTAAAAAGAAAAAAAAAAAAAAAAAAAAGCAAAAGTAAACAGTTACACTATATAAAGTGCATTTACATCTATCAAATTAAATTAAATTCTCTCAACCTGAGACAACTGGTTTGTTCACAGCAGAAGTAAACTTAACAAAACCTAGTCTTATTCTTCAAAAATCAAACCTTTGCTGCTTGGCGGACTTTGCTCCGAGTCCTTTGCTAGTGGACGGCTTACTATCATCTGTGGTGTCGGTGTTTCTAGCCACTAATATTGTAGCTGCGTGGGTCGTTGTGAGATGCTTTATTAAATTAGAGTTGCTTACAGTGGATGTTGACAAAGTCTTCACCCGAGGACATAATGTACACATTACATGCACGTTTTTGCCTTTAACCTGAATTTGAAATAATGTTTATATCGCCACCTTGAAAATGCTTTTCTTCGGCTTGCTCCTGATTCGCCATTTCTGCCTCTACTCCGTTTGTGTCGTGTGTCACTGGTGTGCTTCGGCACACGTGTAAAAACACTGGCTCTGACTGGCTACCATAACGCTGCCTTAGCCAATCGCTTACTGACTTAAACAGGTGTTACACCGAGAACTGTGACCTATCGAGATCTTTTAATGATGAGTAACGTCAACGGCGTTGTAACGACAGGAAAAGTAATTAATTATTTTATCCCGTTACTGACAAAATGACGTCGTTACCTAACGCCGTTATTTTTAACGCCGTTATTCGCAACACTCATGCGCGTAATTTGCGGGGGGGATAGGGGGGTTATGACCCCCCCCAATAATCTGATCCAATCACTATAACCCCCCCAATAAAGTCACAATTTCGATTTACAAAAACATCTTTCATGAATAACTTGTTAATTTTCTTTATTCATGATCAATTTTTGAGTAAAATACTAGCATGTTTAATCATTTGGTAATGTAACCCCCCCATTTTCCCACAAAAACTTGGTATCATTCAACCTCCACCAAGCAGCAGCGCACGCCGTTTGCAGGGTTGCCAGGTTCGTGGTTTTCACACCAAATTAGGCTTGTTTGAAAATCCAGTCGCGGGTGAAAATTCAAGCATGTCAGACTGCGTTTTTTTGGGTTACTTTTAAAAATTTCCGCGGCCGTCAAAAACAACAAGAAAAGTAGGTGTTGGAAGATTGAAGGCAACAATACAAACGAGGAGAACATAACGACATAAGGAAGTACAGCCTGAAAAGGAGAGAGAGAGAGAGAGAGAGAGAGAGAGAGAGAGAGAGAGAGAGAGAGAGAGAGTTCCTTTATTATGTTACTATTAAATTCTTGACTGGGATATAAAACTGTTATAAAAGAATTAATAAACAGTAATGTTGCTATATTATTAATGACTGATAAAAATCCCTTATAAACAAAAATACTAAGTCGTACTCATAGTTGTTTTGCCATTTGTTTCAAACGTGTGACAGACATATTTTGAGCTAATTCAAGCTTCTGAAGGGCGGGTTTTAGACTGACTTTGGACTGGATATTTTTTCTGGACCTGGCAACCCTCACCGTTTGCTTGCTTGTGCAAGCAGCTGCTGGGGGAGTAGGTGTCCTAAGAAAAAATGAAAAGAACACCAAAAAGTGGACAAAAAACATTTTTTCATTGTTGGCCGACAACACCGCCTTGTAAAAAGCGGAAAAATCAAAATGAGGTAAATGTATATGTATTGTTAGCTGATGATTGAATAACTATGCCGCTGTGTATCAGACACACTATGAATAAACGTTCAGGTATTTTAGCTAGCTCCGTTAGCTAGCTCCGCATTTCTTAATTGTTTAAGGTGCAGAGTAAATACAAAGAAAGTTAAATAAATACATAGTAAAAGCATTACAATGTATTTCTAATACGGTTAACCCAAAATCTCCTGAATCCCTTTAGAAAAGTAAATGATTTAATAAATAAATAAATAGGCAGACAGCTCAACCCCCCCAATGTTGGACCCAAAGTTACGCCCTTGGCAACACTAGTCATAAATCTATATTTTGATAAAATCTGCTCTAAACGTTTCAGATGTGCTGATATATTGTGAAAAAACACTCTAAACATTTCTAGCCTTTTGAGACTTTTGAGGTCAAAACTGAATAAACAGAGGTGTTATCTACACACTGTTCATTACAGCTTTTAGGAATTGTATGGAATTTTATTACTAAAGCAAACATAATGTGAATTGACGTTTTACTCATTCAGTGGTACCTAGATTGAATATTTATGAGATAGGTGTGAACACTCAGGTGAGAGCTCTTTGTTCAGATTCACATTACACACATTACCCAGCAAGTAATTTACCAATGTAATGTCCAGAATTAGGGGGGCACGGTGGCTTAGTGGTTAGCGCGTTCGCCTCTCAGCGCTGGGGTCTTGGGTTCGATTCCCCATCTGAGCGGAGTTTCCATGTTCTCCCCCTTAGCTTGGGTTCTGGGGTCGCGACTCTCCGCTTGCGCGATTGGTGATTCGGTGGCACGGGGGGATTAAGACCTGTAATGTAACCATTTAATGAACGACCCATTACACACATTACACTTAGACTTGTTTCTCGAGAGTGGACTCACAAGTGTGGATAGAGTATTTATAAGTTAGATCCATGGTGACTTACTCATTTTGCAGTTAAGTGTAATACAAACGAAATCATTATTTTAAGGTATGTTAAGGATTTTCGACATTACTTGTCACACATCTATTGTGGAGACAAATAAGTCAAAACTGGAGTTTTCAGAGTTTTCCGATCTTTACAAATCTCACAAAAAAGTGTTATATAGTCGTGTAGACTTTGCAAATCTCGTCTAAAATAGTTTTATATCTAAATAC
>BRDA01047224.1:0-10031 GCA_036984385.1 Crenuchus spilurus
GTGTGTGTGTGTGTGTGTGTGTGTGTGTGTGTGTGTGTGGTGTGTGTGTGTGTGTGTGTGTGTGTGTGTGTGTGTGTGTGTGTGTGTAGGTGTGTGTGTGTAGGTGTGTGTGTGTGTAGGTGTGTGTGTGTGTCTGTGTGTGTGTGTGTAAGTGACAAAAGGAAAAAGACGCTGTCACAAAAATGAAATACAAAGCCACAAACTGCCACAGAGCCCAGGGTTCAGATGGCAGATTATTCAAATCAAACGAGACGTGTAACAGAACGCCTCTCTGAGTGTTTCACTGTGGAAACCGGAGCTTAACTCTCATCGCCTTGGGACCCCACCGCCAATCCTGTCGTAACGGGAAAACACAGATTAAAACCTGCGTCAGAAATTTTTGTGACAGTCTGCCAAGAGAAGGTGCAAGTGGCTCGGAGCGGCACACAGTGCAGGAGAATGTCTGGTATAAGTGATGTGACAGTGGTAAATGCTTTTAGACCACCACACTTCATATAACACAGTAGTACAGTGAACCAGACAGAACAAGACAAATAGGTGCAGGATTGATCCTGAATTATCAATACCTCTGATTCTGACTGTTTTCAGTAAATGGTCCATATCCTTCGTCTTCTCTGCATTTTATTTCTTTCCCTGAGGCTCACATACGTAGTTTAATGTAATAAAAAACTAAAAGTGGGCTGTTTTATTTCAGGGCATTTAAAACTGATATGTAAATGAAATTGGTTCTGATTGGCCTGCATTGTGAGCAGTCTGGGCTTAAATGTAAATGTGATGTGATAAAAACAGCAAACTCAAAATATTGTATTTTTGCACTTTATTTTAGGTGTGTGTGTGTGTGTGTGTGTGTGTGTGTGTGTGTGTGTGTGTGTGTGTGTGTCTGTGTACTGTATTCAATCTGTTTCTCTGTATATTTTGCTATCCCCCTTTCTCCCTATTCTTCAGTGATACTTCCACAGGACCATTACATATCAGGTGTTATTTGGTTGGTGGATTGTTCTCAGCTCTGCAGTGACACTGATGTGGTGGTGGTGTGTTAGAGTGGGTTTTGCTGGTAGTGGATCACACTCAGCAGAGCTGCTGGAGATTTATGTGCTTTACATTAGCTTACTGTCCAGTCTATTAGACATACCTACTTTATTGATCCATCTTGTAGGTGTAATGTCAGCTCCTCTGTTTCTGCAGTTTGTGTCGGTCATCATTTAGTCTTTCATTGGTGGTCACAGGATGTTTACAGACCCAGCAGCTCGGCTGTGTCTGATCCACTTGTATCAGCACAACACACATCCGTGTCACTGCCGTGCTGAGAATGGCCACAACCTAAATAATACCTGATCTGTTGTGGTTTTGTATGCAGGAGAATACTGAGAAACAGATGGACTACACTATTCAGTTATAGAACTACAAAATGCACCTGTATGGTCAGTGGAACTGATAAAATGGGCAGCAAGTGTAGATACAAGAATTTGGTCCTAATATTCTGATATGACTATTTATATATAAGCACTTTTACCACAGAGAAGATGCAATTTAGTTTTATGACGTAAAAATCTCTCTGTGAAGGGAGCTGATAAAATAATGATGTATTTGTAATACATAGTTTTTACTCTTTTGTGACCTTGCATTTCAGAGAATCCAGTGACTTTGGGAGAAAAATGTTATTTCAGCAGTTAAGCAATATCACATAAATTGTACATAATATCAGCACAGCTGTGCTTCAATCACAGGCCAGAAATAATCAGCCACCATTTATTAGTTAACTGTAATAAGTGAGAACCGATTATGATTTTTTTGTTTGTTTAATCATTTATTTGGTACAACTAACACAGATGTCTACATTTATTGGCACAACCAGTGAAATAAGAGTCTATTGTAAGTTATCGTGTTTGATTCGGATGAGTTAACTGCTTTCTCTTATACTGTCAAATGGCTTGGATGGAACTGCTTTATAAAACATTTGGATTTTTTTTTTTTACTATAGAGTGCAGTATACATTTACTACAAGTACACAGTTTACAAAAATGTATTTTTGTCATAGAGAAAATCCTCTTATATCCAGACATCAGATGTCATTGGCTAATAACAGATAATTGAAAGCTACAATTTTTGAATTAATCAATTAATCAATCAATCAATCAGGAACACTCCATGTGCTACAGTATTTACATTCAGTAAAGGCTGGCCATCATTTAAGCCTCCACAGTTTCACTAAATCTGTTGTTTAAGTGAATCTGTTAAATTTTTGAGTTACAGTATATTGTTCTATTACATGTTTAAGTTATATTAGTGTGCATAATTGGTTATGGCTTATTTCCTTAAAATCAGTATTGGTATTTGTCACAAAATTTTTATATTGCCCTACTGACCACTTTCCATTACTACAGCAGAAGGTGGATGAGTAATAAAAAGAAACTGGTCCAGTACAAACGCACAAAATGTGTGAGACATGCTTTACAGCACCTGTGTGCATCGCCTATTCTCAGAGGGAAAAAAAGTGCCTGTTTCCCAGCAGGCAAGAAAGAAGGGCTCATGAGATCATTTTTTCAGCTACTGAACTTCAAGCTTTAGCTCAGCATTTACGTGACAGTGGAGGCGACATCATCAGGATTACCCGACTAACTGTCCACAGGGGGTCCGCCGCCTGTTTGGCAAATAACTCTGGATTAAGGACGAGAGTTTGCCATCTTTTATCTCATGGGAAGAGAGAGGCAGAGAGAGAGAGAGAGAGAGAGAGAGAGAGGTAGAGAAAGGTAGAGCAAGGTAGAGAAAGGTAGAGTTAGAGGGTGTGAAGAATAAAGAAAGCAGCCTGCACTTCAATGTTGGTATACAATTTTACAAAGTTTCTTATATTTTCTCATCACTACAAGGGAACATTTTTAGCATTATTTGTTGTAGGAGTGTGGCTATGGATGGTTATGGAGCAGACATTACAACTGAACACAATAGAGTTTATGTTTTTGGAGATTTGCAAACATGCTGAATCAAACAGTACAGAACAGTGGCATCACATTTTAATGTAAGCAAAAATAATCAGAACTAAAATCACTGTTTAAATAAGAATAAGTGAACTGTTTCTGATATACAAAATAACTTACCTATATACAATTATTATGCCTAGAATAGCTTTCTGGGTCTTAATTTTATAATCAATTGAATGATTGACCAGATTGGATTAGATTCATTTTAAAATACAGTGCCAGTCAAACGTTTGGACAAATAGTCTGAACATTCATTGTTTTTTTTCATTATTTAAAAAATGGTCTGCATTGCAGATTAATACTAAAATCATATTTTGAGTTGTTTAACACTTTTAAGTTTACTACATGATGTGTCCAAACATTTGACTGGTACTGTATGACCTGTACATTCTTTAATCACATGTTATTGACTATTAGCTGCTATGGTCAGAATCATGGATAGCAAGTTAGGATTATGCACTGTTACTGTGAAAATAATTCAGTAGCAACACGGTAGTAATAGTTGCCCTTCAAATGAAAAAAAGGCTTTTGACTGGTAAACATTTCTTAAGATTTATGTCTTATATAATTAAAAATTTGAAACATTTTTAAATAAAAAAATATTTAGTAGAGTGAAACTAAAAGAAAGTATATCAAATTAATTGTTCTTGTTTTCAGTATCTCTTTAATTGGTCTAAATATATTTTATTTAATAAAAAACCACTTTGTCCTCTTGAAGCAGCAATGATGCAATGCACTCAGAAGATTATATATGTATTTTTGTAATTTATCTAAATAATTATAATAGCCTCATATTGCTCACTCTTAACATTGGTTCCTTTCTGTGTTTGGGATTCGCATAAAAATAAATGTAAATATCAGACGCAAGACATTTTACAATAGTAAAGTACAGGACAGTGGCCCACCCTTTCTTCTCCTAGATATCTTCTTTATGGTTGCACTTAAATCATTAATGGTCCCTCCGGTGGGGTGATAAATGGCTTCAATTAAGTGGAAATCATGAATTTAATTAATTGTAGTAATTAGGTGCGGTGCTTGCCCATACGCACCAAGACCTTCTGGACCAAAGATTGGTGAAGAATTTTGTCTTCATCATGTGCATGTTGGCATGGACACTAGGGATCTGCTGGACCTTGTCGTCCAATCAAGGTTGAGTTGGGCTGTGGAGGTGACTGAGACCAAGATTGACGAAGGGCTTATTATCAAGTGAGAGGAATGTAGTGTCAAAGCAAGGCCAACATCTTTAAATCCATCTCCAGCAAGCTCTTCCTCAGCCAGCAGTGCTTCAGGCTAATTCATATGTCCTTAGATTGAGGACGGAATGGAGCATTTAATTATGGAACTTTGGGGAAATTAAAAAGCCCTGCTGAATGCACTGTGGGTTTCAGTGCTGTTATCAAGGCTAAATTGATTCTAATTGATGTATTTACAGGAAATTTCTCGGAGAAGGTTTTTAATGTGTGTTGAAGTCACAGTGGAACTCATCAGTCCTTAGGTCTATGAGGCAGATCTAGCACTGACTATATGTTTAAATTGTTTCAAATTTATCACTGGGTTTTGACAGTGCAATTATGAAAGCTCATTACCTCATTTCTGAATAATAATCCACAGCTATTTAGAGTGAAGTGTAGCAGGTGTGAAATTGCTTGAATGTAATCACTTTAATAAGAAAGAGCAAAATATAGAATGCTCATCAAGGCCTAATATAGTGGGTTAAAATCATTGCTCATTTTATTTTTTGATTTATGTGTTGTTTTAATGCGGCTATTGTTTATTATGGCTATAGCAATAGTTTATGATCCATATGGTATACTTAATGCAATATGGGGGCAGCCATGGCCTAGTGGTAAGGATCTGGTCTTGTGACCAGAAGGTCGCTGGTTCGATCCCCAGACAGGACATGACTGAAGTGCCCTTGAGCAAGGCACCTAACCCCCTAACTGCTCCCAGTGGATAAGGACTGCCCACTGCTTCGGGCACAAATTCTCACAGCCTAGTGTGTTCACTAGTGTGTGTGTTTCACTGCACGAATGGGTTAAATGCAGAGTTCAAATTCAATTGTGTGAAAAATCACATTGGCTAAATTGATCTTAATCTTAACTTAACTGAATGGTTGATCTTAATCTTAAAGTAAAAATTTAAGAATTTAAAAAATCTTAAGTAAAATACAGAAATACATTTTATTGGTATAAATCAGTAATGATAGTAGCAGGACATATAATCTGTTTCTAGCATGTGGTTAATTTGCAATGAATCTATAAATTCTATGTGATAAAAGACCTAAACACTACCACTGTGCAGCATCCACCAGTCAGTCTACACTACAACACTCACCACACATTAACTATTAGGCAGAGAGTTGAGGAGAGACTGAACCAGTTTTGAAGAAGGAGATGATTAACAGCCAGGACATTGGGGTGACACTTTCACTAGGGTAACATTTACATTTTTTAGAGGAAATATTCAGACCTCAGAGAATTGAGATTTTGGGTTACATCACATTTGAAAGATGGTGCCATGGTGATGGTCTCCCATCCAAATACTAACCAGAGCCAAACCTGCTTAGCATAACTGCATTTGCATAATGCTAAACATGTAAACATCATCATTTAGACTGTTTGAATGAGAAATGTTGCACTCTAGAGAAATGTACCAACTTTTACCATTTTATTTTATATGGTGTTGAGAGGAGATTGAATATGTGAAGTGAGTAAGTTTGCAGATACAGGTCTGTATATAGACTTTCAGCACATGCGTTCAGCCTGTCTTTGCTGCATTGTCTTCTTAAGGTGCAAACAATAAAAAACAAACACAAGTGTGACTCAGAAAATATTTACCCAAGAATTGACTGATATGAAATCTCTGGTCCTTTATGATTATGCGCTCCCCTCCTCTTCGTGAGAGATGAGATTCCTTGACCATAACGGTCAAATTTCAGCTCATGTTTGAGAGACAGTTTATGAAAACATGTCATATACCAGAATTAGTCGGGGTATATTTATTTTCATTACTGTCAGATGACAATCGGCTGCCTGCAGAATTGATCACCGGATCTCAGGCCTTGTTTCCGTGTGTGTGGAAAAATGAATGAAAACAGAGGGAATTTGATCAATCATGGCAATGAAGATGGACAAATGAGAAGTGACAGAGTGAGAGGAAAATAGTGATTAGGGAGACAGCTGCACCTGCTGATACCAGGAGTTATATATATTCACTCATTGTAATAGAGAGTTTCTTTCTTTTTTTCATGCCATATCATCAACAAAAATGGATGCCTCACAGAAGTCTATTTGTAATGGTTAGTTTGTTTGATTTGCTTTTGCTGAACTAAACGGATGCCCTTAATGCCACATGGCTGTGTTGACAGGTGCACAAAGCAAGTTCATCTGTTTATTAAATCAGGTCTTGTTTGATTCACTGAATATATTCATCTCAATGGCACTCATTCTGATAGGATTCTTAAAGGAATACTTCAGCCTAGTCTGTTATTTGCTGGATCTACAGCATACAGTCAATTACCATGGACAAAACATTCTCTGAAAAGATTAGCAAACTTCATAGCATACTTGTGATAGATGTGTGGAAATCTGTGTTATAATTGAAGTCATTGAGAAGCCGCTACAAGTTGCTTCTGCTCATTGACTTCTGTTATAATTGCGCTTGAAGTTTTTTTGTTCTCTTCTAAATATTTGGAAACAAATGGAAATTATTGTCCTTGTCAGTTTTTTTGGGGTAAGTTTGAGATATTAGATTAAATATAGCTAGGTTATATATTTACAGTATTATTTAATTCATGCTTTATATGATTTGCTCTAGTATGTAATATTTTGGGGGCAGCACAGTGGCTTAGTGGTTAGCACGTTCGCCTCTCAGCGCTGGGGTCTTGGGTTCGAGTCCACATCTGAGCGGAGTTTCCATGTTCTCCCCGTGTCTGCGTGGGTTTCCTCCGGGGACTCCGGTTTCCTCCCACAGTCCAAAAACATGGAGGTCAGGTGGCTTGGGTACTCTAAATTGTCCGTAAGTGTGTGTGTGTGTGTGCGTGCATATGTGTACACCCAGTGATGGATTGGCGCCCTGTCCTGGGCTTGGTTGAATAGTGTAATGCCCTGCCCTGCGCCCCATGAGGGGGTAGGGCAGTAACCGCGACCCTGATAAGGATTAAGCGGGTGGGATAATAAATGAATGAATGAATGTAAAATTTTGAATTCTTTTTCATATGTTTTGTCAGTCTTGTTGTTCTGAAGGTTGTCTATTGAACTTCACAATCATTCATAGATTTTACCTTCAAGAAATGAACCAAAGAATAGACTGTGTACTCATGATATAGTACAAAATTTGGAGTCCAGATACATGGTGCTGATTACAAACACTAGAACTAATCACTCAGATAGCCTAGATTGTATTGATAAAAAAAATGCATCACCAGTACTTTGTTACTTATTGTTAGACATGCTTGACTAACAGCTCCTGTTCTAAACCAAAGAAATTAAATTTCAACTCCACACATGCCATGACTGATGGACTACATGTAGGGTAATTAGAAATGTATGTACATTAGATTTTTCATCCAACCATCGCTTTTAAACATTGTCAAGAGGACAGCATTTGTTAAACACAAACTAAACAGTACCCTAATCATGTTCCTTGCCAAGTTTAACAGCCAAGCAGTTCAGCCTATTACAGCCAGACTCACTCCATGAGCTCATTTTAATCAGCTGTGTAAAAGTTTGGCAGACTTTGTTTCACTTTATCCCTGTTTATTTAGGAAATTGATAGCATATAGCTCATAATAGACCTTTTAGAGCTGGATGTATCTCCAGCTCCACAAATCTGCAGGTGGCCCAGCCCAATCATGGTGCTTTATGACAAAAGTGGAGGATTTGCGTCTTCTCTTTTCACGGTCAATTCATTTGGTGAAAGCCTGTAAAATACAAGCTGTGCAAGAAGACCTCTTTTTTATTGGATGGAGGGGGGTGTTTTGTCATAAAATAAAATATCGGCCACTTTTAAAGCAACCGTCTCATTTATGTTCTGCAATCTGAGGCCGTAGCAGAAGAAAAAGCAGCACAGCGTAGCTATCAACTTGAAATATGTAAACATAAAGGAGCTTTTCATCAGGCAGCAAAAGCAGCTCTTGCTGGTAGAAGAAACTGTTGGGTTATTACTCCAAGGTTACATTTATGTTTGGAAATGTCGCTAATTGCACCTCTGTCAAAAAGGCAGAAACCAGGCGTCAGCTTAAAATAAGGTTTGTGATGCAATGTCTGCATGATCAGCCGAACACAAATAACCTCACATCAGCAAACATAAAAGCCCCCTCGGAGTTAGCTGGGCAGAGCATTCTTTGTCCTGAAACGGCAATGCCAAAGCATAGACGCTTCCCTGGCCGTGCAAATGGCACGCTCTGCTCAACATCACTTTTGCTCAGCTCTGAGAGAGTATGCCACATTGCCATGGTAACCCTTGAGTGTTGTTTTCTTTCTTTCTTTTCCAAGGCACCACGGTGGTCCAGGTGGCAGCAACGGATGCAGATGACCCCACATATGGCCACAGCGCCAGAGTTGTATACAGCATCGTCCAGGGGCAGCCGTACTTCTCTGTGGAGCCTAAAACAGGTATTTTTTCAATGTGGTATCATGTCAAAAGTTGAAGCTGCACCGCTGGATATGTTTCTTCTCACAAATATTAAGTAAAATGATGCTTAATGTAATCTAAAGTCCTGCATATTTATCAGTATTGACAACAATCCAGCTGATTATTTGTCTTGTTTTATGTTGTAACTTTTATTACAATATAAAAATATCCAGACAGCCGTTCTAATTGGAGAATTGGACACATTGCTGAGAAATGCTCATCTGCTCATTCTCATCTGTGCTCACGTACCTGATATAAACTCCACAGAAAAGCATTGATCAGTAGAGTGGTACACTCTGGAGCAGCTGCGCCTGAGGTCACTATGCTCAATGCCATTTATCAGCTGGAGGGGTATGTGTTCTCTGGAGTGACAGAGCTGTATTCAGTACTTTTGGGGTGTACTGGAGTGTCAAATATGATCCAGAACTGATCATTTAATATGAGTATCTGTAAGTAAGTAAGTACATTTTATTTATAGAGCACTTTTCACAGACAAAGGCCACAAAGTGCTTTTCAAAGGAAACATACAAAACATTTTAAAATCAAGTAAAATAGATAAATACAATAAAAAAACACACTTGAAGTAAAACAACACAAGAACAGTGCACACTGTAAAAGTCTTTGCTACTTTGCACAATTATCCAAATGCCTGCTTAAAAAGAAAAGTCTTTAGTTGCTTTATGAATGAGACAACAGAATCAGCTGATGTTAACAAAGGAGGCAGTGTGTTCCACAGTTTTGGGGCGACAACCGCAAAAGCTCGATCTCCACACGTCCTTAAGCGTGAACGTGGAAGAGTTAGCAAGTTTAAATTGCCAGAGCGAGCAGATCTAAAAGGGTGAAGCAGCTCAACCACATACAAAGGAGCCTATGTATGCCTGATGCATTTATAGATGAAAGCCATCAAATCTTCACAGCAATCCCTACTAACGAGTATTCCAGGTAACGAGTCGAGATCTCAGAATATTTTTGTTCCAGGTAACAAATAAAATTCCAAGTAATGAGTAGCGTAAATTAGTTCAAGAATGCCAACCGCTAGGGGCACTGTGGTCGTAGCATCCCCTAGATGCTAGCGTAGAAGAAGAGGTCAGTCAATACCTTTGACCGCTGTCCATTGAAAGTGAAAGTGTTAGAGAAAGCGACACAAAGAAAGCAAAAGGTATTGAACAAGAAAGTTAGATAAATTTAACTTTTACTTTTCATATGATAAGTGTAACCATGCCATACATGTACGCCCGTCCTCCTGTCCTCCTTAGCCGCCAGCCTACATGAGCGTCGTCGTCGTCTCGTTTATTTTTTAAAAAACCCATATAAACACATTATATAGCACATTAAAGTATACTGTATATTGGCCGGCTGACACGGATTAATCAGTTTTACATGTATTCTTATGGGGAAAATGCATCCAGCTAACGAGCA
>BRDA01047231.1:0-24088 GCA_036984385.1 Crenuchus spilurus
TATATACACACACACACACACAAACACACACACACTTTTTCTAAAGCAATACCATTTTTAAATTCTTTTAACACTTACAAAAATGCACCGTGGTAATACAGCCTACCCGGGTAAAACAGTCATGGTACAGGTTTTATGCCACATTGTATGTTATGTTTTGATAACATGGGGTTACACAGGGAGGTGGGTATGAGACTGAAATATCTCCAGAAAGGTCTCAAACCCCAGAACCAGTAGGACATGACTGAAGTAGCACACAAATTATGGGACTATACACCCCTCCGGGCTAAGGTGACCACCTGTCCTTCTTTATGTTGTGCTGTAAAGCAATTTTACCTTTGTCCCGCATCACACAAATTCACCATTCAGTCCCGCTTTTTCATTCGACCCAATAAAAAAAAAAAAGGATGCATAGAACTTTTTGGCATTTCATATAAAATTTTCTTGACATGGTGCATGTGAGCATGAAGGTAATTTAAGGGTGGGGTGTCACATCCCCTGCACTTTTTCAAAAGGTAGTTTTGGTCCCCTGCAGTTTTTTTCCATGCAAATACAATGTTACGCTCTATTACATAGAGACAGGTGGAGCACTAGGACCAAGCGGGAAACGGATGCTCAATCTGAAACCTGTTTCCCTTTAGACCTCACACAAGCTCATCCATCCTTTCTTGCTAAGGTCTCCACTGTCACTCCATCAAACAGCATCTGGACTTATGTGTTTTTCTTAGGTGTTCTGCAAGTTGGCCAGCAGTCTGTGTTCACCTGCCACTGTAAGTTGTTAACATGTTGTACGTTTGTTCTGCCTGTGTCCCCTCAGAGGTTTCTTTTTCAAATACATTAACATTTGATTCTGTGTGCGTGCGTCTACCAGTCTGTGACAAGCCATTCATTTACATGCCTCTAAATGTAACTATTGTAAAAATGATTCAGAATTTCTGCTTATTTTTACTCAAAAATGAGGTATAATTTTATGCAAATTAGGTATATTGACCATATATTCCAAAAATAAGTGTAAAATTGATGGTAATGAGTTGGAGTGAATTTGACTATCAATGTGAAACACAGAATTTGATGATAATTTTATGCTACATGTTTTTAACAGTTTATTAATATTTAATAATTTGTTAATGGTTTATTAACAATTAATATTAATTTTAGCATTAATAATAACGTTTAACAGTTAATATTAGTATATTATTAATAGTAACTAGTAATTATTAATAAAATATTATTAGTAATAATTTGTAAGTAATGTATTAATATAAATGAATAATTAACAATTATTATTTAATTTATATTCAAGCCCGCACTGCACCATAACATTGTATTTTAAGTTAGAATTTGATCAAAACTGAGAGCACTTTTAGTTGTATAATGCCTGGCCCTTTGGACAGTTGACTAATTTTTTTATGTTTTGTCTTGTATAGGACTATGCCTTAAACTGTAGCAAATTTGGGCAGTCTTTCAGGTTAGATAGTGTTTTAATCTTTTGGTCAGTGGGGTTGAAAGGCAAGAATAAATGTGTCTTGGTAAATTAGATTGACATTATATCTTAAGTCTTATGTCTGTCCTATATTGTTCAACTTAAACTTGCTACTTGTTCCACATGTTGATTGTCTGGAGGTGGTCACCTTACACCAGGCACATGTGTATGCTGTATTCTCTTGTGGGTGTGCTCACAAATGTTTGTTCACTGCATGGATAGGATAAATATTGCACATTTTACAAATAATCCCATTGACTGTGAAACTGTCAGCAGGATGTGGGCATGTGGCTAAGTCTTCAACAAAGCATACAGTACCAGTTTGTGAGACCCAGATTACCTTGACAAATACACATGTATTTACAGTCATTGTCCATTGAATCAGCTTCATTGACCATATTTGTACAGTGGTGCTTGAAAGTTAGTGAACCTTTCAGAATTTTCTAAATTTCTGCCTAAATTTGACCTAAAACTTCATCACATTGTCACACAAGTCCTGAAAGTAGATAAAGAGAACTAAATCAGACCAAAATATTAGACTTCTAAAAATATTAGAGATATATATAGTTTGGGATATTTGGCTTTTGTGTGAAATTTCAGGATGAACTTAAAATGTGCTCTAACTTTTACAGGCGAACGTAATGTGAGCTTCTCTAAAATGTTGAATGCACATGTCCAGCTGTTTAATGTTTCAGTACTTTTTGCACAACTTGCTGTTCTCTAACAAAGACCTTAACAGCAAAGATCACAACAGCTGTTTGATCCGTGAATCCACCAATAAATGTCCTGTCTGGTTAGAATTAGTATTTAAACTCCTCCTCGTCAAGCTGTTCACATTCTGACATCATGACTTCAAGACCACACCTAACACCTGATGAACAGAACCTCACCATTATGAGGCTTCAAACAGGATGTTCTCAGACAGAAGTGAGCACTGAGCTTAGAGTGTCACAGAGTGTCATCAGCAGGTTGTAACAGAGACACAGAGAGACTGGAAGAGTCACAGAAAGGCACAGAAGTGGACGTCCATTGGCCACATCCCACACTGATGACTGCTTCATTGTGAACAGTGCCCTGCAGAACCGGGTGATGAATGGCACACAACTCCAGCACATTCCCTGTCCATTACCTGTCAGCTTTGATAGCTCAGTTGGTTGAGCAGAGGACTGTACTAGTGGTCCAGTAATCCTTAGATCGTTGGTTCAAATCTAGCTTATATGGTAAATTTGTAATTAAGGACATTATAGGGTTTAAGGGAAGTGAGAGGCACCCAAGTATCACGTCAGACCATTTGTAACCGTTTGCATCAGTGTGGTCTGTGTGCTTAATGACCTGCAAGCCCAGACTACTCTAATAACATCATTAATCCAGTCATTGTTCCTCTGCATGAACAACACAGGCCTAGTTTCATTTTGAATGACGACAATGCTCCAACTAATCGAGGTCACATCATTAATGAACAGCTGCTGGAGACTGGGGTACCTCAAATGGAGTGACTTGCACTTTCTCCAAATCTGAATCCTTTAGAAAACCTATGGGATCAGCCGAGTCACTGTGTAGAGGCTCTGTACCTCAAAACCTCAATGACCTGAGGGCTGCCTTTCAAGAAGAGTGTGATGCCATGCCTCAGCAGACAATAAGTCGACTTGTGAACAGCACGAGATGTCGTTGTCAAGCTGTAATTGATGCTCAAGGGCACATGACACATTATTGAGACGCTTGACATTTTTGGGGGGTTTACTAAACCATTGTTGTTGGGCTTTTGTTTCAATTAATTGTTTGAGATGAGAAATCACCACTGCATTCATGATATAATATCACTGTGGTGTGAACTTTTACCTTTTTCATAAATTTCACCCGAGAGCCGAATATCTCTCACTTTTTGTGAGTAAAGTATATTCATATTCATATGCTTTGTCATTAATAACTGATCATTAAGAAAACTGAAATGTGAGTAGAACATTAGAGCTGCTCAGCTTACGTGGCAGTACACACGTTTTTTTAAAAGGTATTGACTTTCCAAATGAACGACGTAGTGGTTTAATATTTCAACACAGAACCTAGCAAAACCATAAAGTGGGATGATTGGCTTATCTCTGTTTATCACACCCATGAAAGTTTTTCTAATGCTTCCAAGCTGGCTAATAATGTACTTTGTTGACTCTTCTTGGATTTCTGTTTCCCGTGTCACTGAATCATGTTTGCACAATAATTGACTTTTATTGTTGTTAGGCTTCCAGCTGTTCAAAGCAGGACTGCAAATTTGACCTTGGTGAAAAATAACCCAGGGGTAGCTCAGGTTTGTCTTCATTCACATATACATTTTTCAGCTTTTACTAAAGATTTCTGTCAAGAGGAATGTTGACGAGTTCTCCTTTTTTGAAGGCTCTGCTCTGGTACAGCTGCACAGCTGTGAGCTTGTGGTTAAGCAGTGAGCCTTATGATTGGAAGGTCACCTGTTCTATTCCAACTGAAGTGCCCTTGACCAAGGAACCTAACCCCCAACTGCTGTGGATACTTCTGAGCAAGTGTGTTCACTGCTTCCTAGATAACTAGTGTGTGTGTGTGTGTGTGTGTGTGTGTGTTGCCTTGGGATGACTTAAATGCGGAGGTCAGATATGGCTGCGTGCTAGTACAGTGGTAACCTTACTTACGAGCATCCCTACTAACGAGTATTCCAGGTAATGAGTCGAGATCTCGAAATATTTTTGTTCCAGGTAACGAATAAAATTCCAAGTAACGAGTAGCCTAAATTAGTTCAAGTATGCCAACCGCTAGGGGTGCGGCGGTCGTAGCATCCCCTAGATGCTAAGGTAGAAGAAGAGGTCAGTCAATACCTTTGACCGCTGTCCAGTGAAAGTGAAAGTGCTAGTGAAAGTGAAAGCGACGCTAAGGTAGCAAAAGGTAGTGAACAAGAAAGTTAGATACATTTTACTTTTACTTTTCATATGATAAGTGTAACCATGCCATACACGTATGCCCGTCCTCCTGTCCTCCTTAGCGGCCAGCCTACACGAGCACCGTCGTCGTCTCGTTTATATTTAAAAAAACCCATATAAACACATTATTTAGCATATTAAAGTATACTGTATATTGGCCGGCTGACACGGATTAATCAGTTTTACATGTATTCTTATGGGGAAAATGCATCCAGCTAACGAGCAAACCAGCTAACGAGCTCGGCTCCTGCACGGATTAAACTCGTAAGTAGGGTTACCACTGTACATTGGTTAATGTGTCACTTCACTTTCAATTCACTTCCTTCCACAGCCAAGGTCGGGTGAATTGGTTACTCTAAATTGCCTTGGCTTGAGTGTGTGTATGTCTGTGGTCAGTGACGGACTGGTGCATGTCCTAGCTATAGCTAGAATGCCCTGCTGAGTGCCCAATGAAGAGGTAGGGTGACTCACCATGACCCTGAACTGGAATAATCAGTTAAAAAGATGGATGGGTGAAAGTTGAAGTATAATGATTTTTTTTTGCTAAAGTATAAAAGCAAAAAGCACATGCCCCTAAATATAAAATCATTTTTAAAAGATATCTTAAAAATTTTAAAGTTAGAGGTACACCAGCACCATCACATAAAAACAGGCGTTAGTTAATTAATAAACATTAGTTTATCAACTGTAGTTAATGTTCTATTTACAAGAATCTTATCTGAGATTGGGTGTGTGTCAGCAGACCTTGGTATATTATTTGAATGTGTATTATTTTTAACATGCAGGACTATTAATCACAGCAGTGTTTGAATAAGAACATTTGTCAAAGTTCATTCACTGATGAATACTGAACAATACTGAACATGCTGCGACACTCCAGGCCCAGTCTACCAGTCTCTCAGCATGATTCATTATTCAATCAATCAATCAAAACTTTATTGATATAGCACCTTTCATACTAATCAACTCAAAGTGCTTTACAAGTCATTGACACAAAAATATGATTAATAAAAGCAGATTATATAAACAATAAGAACTATATAAACAGTAAAAATAATCAATAATGTAACTGTGGAATAAAAATAAAATTCATCAGTAATAAAATATAAAAGTAATTTAAATAGTAATAAAATAAATATAAATTATCCTAATAAATAAATAAAAATAACATTTAAAAATAGATAAATAGAAATAACAGGAAAGTATTCAAACTAAAACAAATGCTTATAAAACACCACACATTGTAGATGATACCATTAAAAGGGTGAAATCAAATTTAATCAAATGTTTAAAATCTCTTCCCTTTGGTGAGCTCTCTATGAATGTTGCATAATGCTTTATTTTGATAATCAACCACCAAAACTCTCTAACAATAGGCCCAGAATGTCTTATTTAATCTCAGCAGTAGATACTTCTAATTTTTTTTAATCCAAAATTCCTCTTTAAGGACTAAAAATCAGTCCTATTGTGCTAAAAATCTCTTGCCCAATGTTTGTGAAACCGTACCTAAACAGAAACCTACATAAAACATCTAAAACACTCTTTATTCATTTTCTACTGTTACTGTGGTCATTTGTTTTAAAACTAGACCAAAACTCGGCACCCTGCAACATCTGAATTTTTACCTGCTGCATTTGTAAAGTAGTCTAGTAGGGCAAAAACAGCAAACCTGGCAACTGTTGCTTTCAGGGCCTTGAAACCTCGAACGTAGCCAATCACATGTTCATATATATATATATATATATATATATATATATATATATATATATATATATATATATATATAGTGTATCAGTATATTAACAACACCATATTATGATTTGTTTAATATACAAGTTATTTGGCTCCTCCCATACAAATAGTTCCACAAATGGACTGAGACATTGCATAGGTCTTTGGTAGTACAGAGCAACTACTTTACATCATGTACATTTATCTGTGTGTTCCAGTTTATTCTGTAAACAGAGAAATAACAGCCTGCGGACAGTCATTATGGTAACGTGTGTTTCTGACGAGGTAACAGTTACCAGATCAGTCCCTTATTTTATACTGTTAAAGAGCCCACATAGAATACAGTTTTTATTTTTATTTTTTAATAAGAGTTTAATCCTGTATGTAAACATTGTTGTAGTTTCACATTTTAACTTTCACACCCAAGTTCACACATAGAAAGTAAGCAGTAAAAAAACAACCCTTTTTAAATTCCCAGTTTTTTGTGATGTCACATATCCATCTATTGGTCCTACATGAGTTTAGCCCCGCCCCTTTCAGGCTGAATGAGTAATTGGAGATTAGATATCATTGACTATGTTTACATGCACAATTAATGTGGACATCTTTTTAGAATAAGGCACAAATCCGGACAACCAATTAGAACAAAAATCATTTACATATCAATCATTTGCATAAAGAGAGGCTTAAAAGATGGTTACGAAATTATAAATTATGACCAGGTTTAGTATATAAAACCACATAAAATTCAGGAAAAGAGAAAAAAATGCTGAGAACAGTTCACCCTGTCCTGACTCCAGACTTTAATTTTACTATGAA
Source organism: Crenuchus spilurus (assembly GCA_036984385.1). Taxonomy (NCBI): domain Eukaryota; kingdom Metazoa; phylum Chordata; class Actinopteri; order Characiformes; family Crenuchidae; genus Crenuchus; species Crenuchus spilurus. The sequence continues at coordinate 6,973 of BRDA01047231.1, forward strand.
AAAAGTTCAGTTAAAGATACTAAACCTTTCTGATTCCGGCCTTTAAGATACACTGTCTGTACAGAAGCTTTGATTTCTGTCAGTATCCCAGATAGCAAAATTATTCTGGACCACATCTGGCCGTCATCCCCCATTTAATTTGGTCCACTTGCCGCATGGATTGACGGAACTTGGGTGGACCACTTCTGGTTGCAAGATGTGGGCTACATATCAGCCAAATGTAGGTAACACTGCCATATCTCTGCCAGAAGTGGACCACATCTGTTTTAGAACATGTGGCCCAAATAGGTGTTTTAATATGTGGGCCACTGATGGCTCCTATGTAGGTAACACTGCCATATCTCTGCCAGAAGTGGACCACATCTGTTTTAGGACATGTGGCCCAAATAGGTGTTTTAATATGTGGGCCACTGATGGCTCATATGTAGGTAGCACTGTCATATTGCTGCCGGAAGTGGACCACATCTGTTATGGTACATGTGGGCCAAATGTGTATTTTCAATATAAGGGCCACAGTTTGCCAGTGCTGACAGAATGGCCCCCATCCATATGCTATCTGGGAGGGTGTAAAGAAAGTCAGAGCTTAAGAGCTTCAATGTTTAATCTTAAGTCTTATGGTTTTATATCAGTTCATGGTACAGATGTGAGACTAGCCATGACTGTAGTTACCATACACAGTAAATCTGCCAGTGTTAAATCAACACTATTAGAGTTAAATTAACACTGGGAGTGTTACATTTTGACACCCTCAGTGTTAATTTAACTCTAATAGTGTTGATTTAACACTGGCAGATTTACTGTGTACTGATGAATTCAAATGAATAGACTTGTTTTTAATTCTGTATGCAGTCTGGATGCAGAATCGTAACATTTAATGTACAGCAGGCCTAGGATGGTAAAATGGACCTGAGCCGGCAGTAGCTATTCATTTCTTGCCAACATAAGAACGGCAATATTTTCATATTTCAGAGTCAACTAATATGATTATTTCATTCTCAGGTCATGAATTTGTCAGAACAGCAGCAGATGGTCCTTTTTGCCCGGGTGTAGCCACATTAAGGATGGGATCTTAAAAGTCTTTTATAATGTGCTGTATCCTCCAGTGTTGCCCACTGCATGACTGAATGATGAGCTGGTAATAGGAATTCTGTCCTTGGGCAATCTCAAGGCACCTGTCTGTATCCTTGTTCCTTATTGCCTGGCCCTGTAGATAAAACAGAGACTTTTAAACATCCACTGGTATGTACTCTGTCCTTTGACATTGCAGGTATATTTTATTGCAGGGCTTAAGTGTTGTATGCGATTTGATTTATCTTCTGTTTATATAGTTCAGAATTAGAATGAGTTTATATGTGGCTGCACAATAATGAACACAATCATTAAGCCTACATTCACAGACGAAGTGAACAATGATGATTATGCTGTGACAGCGGTAGATGGGAAGGTTAGGATGTTAGATGTGGATGAAGGTCCAAATCATTATGGTCAGGTGTGAGGTTCAGAGCATCTCTAAAACAGCAAACCTGGAGTGCTGAGTATCTACCAACGGTTTTCCCCAGATTCATTCTGTCCATTATGTGGCAGCTCCACCTCATAACCTGGAAGACTCAAAAGATTTGCAGCCAGATACCACAGGACACCTTCAGAGGTCTTGTAGAGCCCAAGAGTTGATGGCTCAAAGCTGTTTTGTTGGCACAAGGAGGACCAACAGTGTATTAACACTGTGGGCAGCACAGTGGCTTAGTCATTAGCATGTTTGCTTCTCAGCACTGAGGTCTTGGGTTCGAGTCCACATCTGAGTGGAGTTTCCATGTTCTCCCCGTGTCTGCATGGGTTTCCTCCGGGGACTCCGGTTTCCTCCCACAGTCCAAAAACATGGAGATCAGGTGAATTGGCTACTCTAAAAATTACCCTGGTGTGTGAATGAATGTGTATGTCTGTGTATGTACTGGTATGTATGTTTGCCCAGATATGGTTGGCACTCTGTCCTGGGTGATCCCCCCTAGTGCTCGATGCAGTCCTCCAGGTGGACGGTTGAGAGTACACTGTGAGCGATTGGCTGCCGCTTCTCACCGGAGTGTGTGTAAATGGAGTGTGTTGATTGTAAAGCATCCTTGGATGTCTAGAAAGGCGCTATATAAGTGTAATGTGTCTGTATGTATGTTTTAAAAATATTAGCATGTTTTAGTGCAATTTTTCCTGCCAACCCAATCTCTGTGCTCCTTTTTCAGTGCACCTGTTTGTTTCCTAGCAGTTCTGAATCATTGTTGGGCTCAAGCTAGCTGGGCTCAAGCCTGCTTTGTGGAATACACTCATGAAGTGTTCAAGCAGGAAAAGAGTAAACAGTGCAATGTTGGGCAGCCAGTGTGCTTAAAAAGGAAATACCTGTTTAAAGTTCCAGTACATGTGGTATCCTTTCTGCTGGGCTAATTTACAGTCATGTAGTCCAGGCGTGGATCCCTCACCAGGATCCACAAGACAGCGATTACTGTTGTAGTTGTGAGATTTGATGCCCCCGATGTAGAGCTCCCCATTTCCCCTGTAGTAACATTTCTGCAAAAAAAATGAGCATGAAAAGCTGTAGATTCACAATCAATGTATCAAACCGCTGCTGTCACTTCAAAACCTTATATCTCCATTTTTTATGTATTTGACTTTTTGCATTATTTGAAAATGCCGGCTGGATTTTACATTGTGTGAGCTTTTTATGACCACTGGTTCAATACAAAAATGCTCCAAAATGACTCGAAATGGAATGAATGTTACACTTATTACTACAATCAACACAAACAACACAATCAGAGATCAGCCACATGCGGTAGCAAATCACACAGACTGTACTCTCAACTGGAAGCGACCGTCCACCTGAAGGACTGCATCAAGCACTAGGGGGATCACCCAGGACAGAGTGCCAACCATATCTGGGCATACATACACATCAGGGTTATTTAGAGTAGCCAATTCACCTGATCTGGAAACTCCAGCAAGACGGGCATTTCAACCTAAGATCCCAGCGCTTGCTAGTGAACTGTCACGCCTTTTTTTTCTTTCTCATGTAAAGTTACCATTGTGGAGATACAAGGTTTTATTCAGACGACGACAACATTTTGACCTCATAATGACTACACAGTAAATCTGCCAGTGTTAAATTAACACTGATGGTGGCAAAATGTAACACTCTCAGTGTTAATTTAACTCTAATAGTGTTGATTTAACACTGGCAGATTTACTGTGTACATTTCACTATACACTCACTGGCCACTTCATTAGGTACACATATCTTGTACCTGCACTCATTGTCCTTTTTAATCTGTGTCTCTCCATACTTTGTCAGCCTCCTTTCACTGTGTTCTTCAATGGACAGGATCACCACAAAGCAGATATTATTTTGGCTGTTGGATTATTCTCAGCACTGCAGTGCCATTGACATGGTGGTGGTGTGTTAAGATGGACAGATGGCCTACAGTTTGTAATTGTACAACTACAAAGTGCACCTGTATGCTCAGTGGAGCTGATAATGTGAACAGTGAGTGTAGATATAAGGCATGTCAACTTCATGACGTGGCCAGTGAGTGTGTAATAATGAAAAAAAAAAAACATGTTTAGATGCGTTTTAGCTAATGTCTAAGGATACATTAAGATGGTACTGCTCAAAAGCATACCTGAGGGCCATAGTAATGACATTGATACAGAATTGGAACACTTCCAGGAACAGGTCCTTGATCAATGCAGTTTTTGTCTGATAAGTCATTCCACATCTGTCAAAGGACAAAAAAGCAATCAAGTGTTCAGCTACATAGGTTTCTAATGCCTGTTATAAAAAATAACAACTTTGAATTTCTTAGTAAACTACCATATTCTAGATTTATTAAATCAGAATGGAAGAGAAGCAGAATCAGTGTCGCTTACAGCACCATAGGCGAGTAGGTCCTCCCAGTTGTCCAGTTGAGGATACACATTGTCTATATACCACTTGAACGGCTTACAGTTCAGTTTCTCTCTCAGCTTCTTTCTCTCAGTCACATCACCTATATCAACTCCATGATTCTGAACAGAAACAATGATCATTTTATGAAAAATTCCATTAAGAGTGTGTTTCACTACAAACCTTACTGTACAGCATCTATATACACTATACATCTATACGTTAAATATTATATACTATAATGAATGTCTTCAGTTACTTTAAGTGGCACCCCTTGCTGACACAGATGCACACATACAGCTAGTTTATTATGTTTAGACCAGGGGTGTCCAACCGTTTCTTATGAGAAGAAAAATATGTGCCATTACAGGCCACAGACTCGTAGCCCTATAGTAGTACTATAAGAGCTTTTTGGTGGTCATGGTACATTTTTAAAGTAGTCCATAAACCAACACTCCACCAGCTCTGAAAATTTACCCAGAACTGCATTTTTTAAAGCACAATTCTGCACAAAATCTGCGAACCTGGCAACCCTGAAGTTCCCGTGCTGAGCTACGGGTTGAGCTACCTCTTAGCCCTTCTAGCATTTTCTTGAGCCTGGTTAGCACAAAAATGGTTTTGTTGAGCTGAGAAGCTTCTGCTAGTTGTTTCACCTTCTGTTCTCGTTTAGTGCCTGACCTGAAAGAGTTATGTTTCATTACATAATGTCTCAACATTATACTCCTTCATTACAGCAACTGTTTCCTGACATATTAAACATACACTTCCCTCTGAACTCAGTGAAAACATATTCATTTTCTCAACCTGCCTGAAATGTTCTGCATTCTGTCTATATGTTGTTTCTTTGGAGCCGCAATATCTACCCAAAAGCTCAGGAACAGTAATGCAGGTGTAACATCATTAACATTTAGCGTTAGGGGTGAACAAGAGATATGGAGCATTTTAGACTGCTTTATATGACATCCAGATCAGTTGCTTTTTATTCCACTCAGTTCACTTGTGAAACTGCAAAGCATCCAGACTGTACTTTTGCTGATTGACACTACATTAAGTGTCCAATTTATTATGTCCCTTAAAATGTGAACATGAAGCTGTTTAATGCACCTGCATCAGCAATAAATCTGTAATTTTCAATGCTATGATTCTTGCTTTTTAGAAAGAATCAAATCTGGCAAACCTTTATGTCCAGATTCCAGCTAATAAGAACATTTTTTTTAAAGTCATCCATCCAGATTTCGGCCACCCGCACTGCATTCCTTTTCAGTGGTATGGCCAGATTGAGTGCATAGGGTTTATGTGCCCTCTCTATGTGAGCGATCTTGGAGCAAGGGATAATTTCAATGCTTCCTCCACAGGTCCAGACCTAAGAGCAAAGCAGTGACCAATTTCATCAAATGTATACATTTTCATAAGCTTGTACTATAGAGGCTAGACACGTGACAACTTACTCGTATTCCAAGCTCTACATTCTCGCCTCCATAAATCTCCATCCCTTTGTCCAGTCCTCCAATCTCTCTCAAGAATAACCGATCAGCCACAAAGATACCCATGACCGAAGGGCTCCTGTCAATGGTAGAAATCAATTCAAATTTCACACAGAACTAGACTAAGTTCATGAAACATTCATGTTAAAGGTAAGCTTCCTGAACAAAAAATGGTCAACTTTCGTGTTTAAGGTGTAGTAACTTTAGGCTCCTGTAGATAGCGCTCTGTGAGGATTATCCGGCTATAAATACCTGCAGGTTGTTTGACAGGAGGTGGTACAGGGCAGTGAATGTCTCGTTTAATGTGAGGAAAATGGGCCACAAAGCAGATGTTAAAGATTGGTAAAAAAGGAGTGATTGCATTTGGGTCAGAGTGTGAAGGAAGTAGCTGAATTTGCAGGAGTATTGAAGTGTATGGTCATACAGGTCCACCAGCAGTGGTAAAAATCCCAGTGTACAGGAAAGGCTGAAGGATGTTTGCGTGCCACTCTGCTCCATATGTTCATGGTACGCAGTTCCCTGTGGATTCTTCTTTCAAATTTAGATTGTGAAGGACATGTGATAACTTCGAGAAGTAATTTTTGTATAGAAGTGAAGCAACTTTCATTCACAAGAAGGAAACCTGACAGAGTTCCCTGTCCATCAGTTTTGTCTTTTGCAGCAATTCTGAGGAGAATTTCCTGTAGACTGGGAATTTTACCACTGCTGGTACACCCATATGACCATACGTTTCCATACACCTTCAAATTCAGCTACTTCCTTCACACTACGGCCTTTGGTGCGCAAATACATTCACTCCTTTTTGTCAATCATTACCATTTGTTTTGTGACCCATTTTCCACACATAAAGCCACACATTCCCTGCACAGTACCTCCTCTAATCCCTTCACACAGCCTGCAGGTATTTATAGCCCCATCATCCTTGTGCAGCCCCATCTGCAGGAGCCTAAGTTATAGAGTCCTTAAATACACAAGGTGGCTAATTTATTGTACAGGGAGCTTAAATTAGAACTAAAATTTAAAAGCATACTTCACCACTATTATTAGGTTGAAGCATCTGTTGAAGTTTTACTTGTTATTTATTATCTGCAATATTAGCTGTCTCTCATTTAAAATAATGGTTAGGCCAAACAAACTCTTCCTTGTCACAAATGCAGCAGATAATCTAAGACATGTTTGATGTCTGAAGTTTGCTAAGAACTGCAGCTTAAATGTTAGAGAGTTGGGCTTGAGAGTGAAAGGTTACCAGTTTGATCCCCTGAACCAGCAGAACACCACTTAAGTGCTCTCGAACAAGGCACCTAACCCCCAACTGCTGCCCAAGTGCAACAAATAATGGTGCTAATCATATTTTTGTTCATAATTTAATTGAAAAGGGTAAACTGTCATATTTTATATTAATTACACATAAAGTGACATATTTCTACTTTTTAGTTTTTCTATTGGAATCTCAGATTATTAGAAGTCTTTATTTGCAGTTTGCGTAAATTAGTGTTCAAATAGTATTCAGTTCAAATTGAAATGACAAACTGTTATGACAACTAACAAAAATATAAAAAGTTTGGAGTGTGTGACATAATGGCAGGGGGAGGGGGCAGAGCTTTCCCATGGACTCCTTTACCAGCAATCTGATTGGCTCTTTTGGTTGAAGGATGGGATATCAACATAGTGCTACACAAATAGAAATTTGACCTCCGCCTTCTTCACATCTGTGTAGTGAACACACAAGTGTGACCACAAACATGCCTAAAGCGTTTGGCAGCCCCATCATCCTTGGCACCCAGGGAGCAGTTGGAGGTTAGGCGCCTTAATCAAGGCCATGTCCTATTTTTCAGGAGAACAAATTTTCGGTCTCAAGCCCACTTTAGTCGACAGCTAACCAATCATCTCTATATATATTGTCTCCGTAATAATAATAATAAAATAATAATAATAAATTTAATTTATGGGCACCTTTCAAAGCACTCAAGGACACCTTAAAATACAAACACATTTAAATACAAATTACGGATAAGACAGTTTGAAGAAATATGTTTTAATGAATGTTCTGAAACTAGAAAATGACTGAATGGTACGAATGTTGGGAGGTAGAGAGTTCCAAAGATGCTGAATGCTCGAGCCCCCTTAGTAGACAGATGGACCCGAGGAGTGGATAATTGGAAAGTAGAGGTAGATCTAAGAGTACGACATGGAGTTTAGACATGTAGAAGATCAGAGAGATATAAAGGTGCCAAATCATGGAGAGCTTTAAATGTAAGGAGGATGATTTTGAATAGTATACGATAGTTAACAGGAAGCTAGTGAAGTTTCTTTAGAATTGGAGTTATGTGTTAAGTGGACGAAGTTCTAGAAACAGTACAAGCAGCAGAGTTCTGAACCAATTGAAGTTTATGTAAAGTTTTGAGAGGTAAACCAAAAAGAAGAGAGTTGCAATAATCGATTCTAGATATGATCAGGCCATGAACAAGAATAGCACCAGCATTTGGAGAAAGGAATGGACGTAGGCAATGTATGTTGCGTAAATGGAAATAGGCGGATCTTGTGATATTATTAATATGTGTATGAAATGAAAGATTGTTATCAAGGATAAAATCTAAACTTTTAACCTGAGTGGAAAGAGAAATATCTGAGTTCTCAAGAGCAGATGGTGTACCAATAAGAATAATTTCAGTTTTATCAGTATTTAATTAGAGAAAATTGTATGAGAACCATGTTCGTAGTTCAGTTAGGCAATCAGAGATAGATGAAGGAGGAAGAGTAGCTGTGGGCATGGTAGATAGGTATAGTTGGGTGTCGTCTGCATAACAGTGAAATTGAATGTCATGCTTCCTGAAGATATGGCCAATGAGGAGTACGTAAATTATAAATAGTAGAGGTCCCAGGACAGAGCCCTGGGGAACACCATTAGTGACATTCATACATACAGTGGCGATTTCTCAACCTGCAGAAACACTTAAAACATGCCTTGGCTGCATTCAGGGTAATGGATGTTTTGAACCAAACCATCACTTTAAGTATTACACACTATTACCCAGAGTATATTTCATTTTTATGAGCTAAATGATGTTAACCACTTACTTCCCTGGCATTGACTGGTCGTTAAGTTTATACCACTCCGGCCTGAAAGATTCGTACATGCACCAGAGCTGCCAGTCAAAAGCATGGGCAGCTGGACCATATTTAAGCACCTGCAGGGTGTCATAAAGCACGTTGTCAAACACCGGAGACAGCACCACCGTCCTGTCTTCTTTGATTCTACTCAGCAGCGGTTCTGCCCTAAAACCACAGAGATACACACACATAGATACACATACACACTCATACACATAGTGTCTGATTTGTTTCTTTAGATCTAGTGATTTCATCACCATAACTTCATTAGTATTAAAGTTATTAATGATTGTTTTTCTAAGTTTTACTTAGTACTTACGGTACTAAGCGGACTATGTCTATGGTCAATGAATCCCAATCATACTTGTATGCTGAGAGAGCAAAATTGGCCTTGCTCTCTCTATGCCGGTAAGATCGAACTCTCTCCTCGTCAATTCTAAGTAATGTCCACTGGCTTAGGCATCTGCCAGCTGATCCTTTAGAGCTGGAGATCCTGCACTTTCCTCTGAGCGTGTTGGCTGCCCAGTGATGATGTATCGGGAGCAGTTGGAAAAGAGGCGGAGCTTGACTTCACTTGCATCTGAGGAGGCCTGTGCTAGTCTTCACCCTCCTAGAGTCAGGGACATTACAAGTGATAGGGAGAGTCCTAGTGAATGGGAAGGTCAATTGGCTACTAGTACATTGGGGAGAAATTATTTAATTGTTTAAATTATATAACTATACGGTAAAAATTATATATGTACATATAAAGATAGATCAATATACAGACAGATAGCCAGACATTTAAACATAATAATTACTTTTACCATTGCTGATGCACTTCAATGTGCGCATCCAAAATGGCCACTACATCACCAACAGCTGCCTCCCATCCTGAAACACGGGCTGTCGCCAGTCCTAGTTGTTTTTTGTGTGTAACTTTCCTAATTAAGCCAGGCTTTTCTTTATGAATCAAGTAAATATACTCATCAAGCTTCTCCTTGAGATCATCTGTGAAAGAACATCTTCATATTAAAAAGAGCTCTGTGGACATATTCATGATCAGCCTTTAAAACGTGGGTGAGTTAAAAATGATCTGCACTCTGGCTGTAGAATTTATTTTAATCAATTTTCAGATAAAACAAAGTTTAGGCTTCAGCTCTGTAGTGAGCATTTCACTGTAAAGATAACTGTTGATTGTTGAATCGTGCTAATTATAAGTGGGGTGGTCATTTTTTGTTGTGCTGCAGTCATAAATTAACTGACATAACACATTCAAACCTGCACAGCAGTTGCTATACAGACAGCAATGTAGAACAGAAAGTGTTGATTAGAAATTGCAGCCAACAGTAGTTTTAGCTAGTACAGGGTGTCTGGTGTGATTCTTTAACCAAAACAATCATGAATAACAATCATGAAGTTAATGTTAAGCTTTCAAAATTTGGACTAAATATATGTCTGTGTGAAAAAGAGTGATGTTTTCAGCTTAATCCAAATTTCATCACCAGATCTGCATCAGTGTTAACCCTCTGAAGTTGGTGAAGATGGAAACAAAACCAAAATTCAGCAAAAACACTTATAAAACTCAACAAGATTTTATCCAAGAAACAAAACTAAACATATCCCAGAAACCTTAAAGGGTCTACTTTTCTAATATATACATTGAATCGAAATATATTTTTAGATTCTTCTGAGAGGAGCTTAAATAAGCAGAGACATGTCTGTGAGAGTGACTCAGACAGCTGTATTTTCTCACCAAAAGACGCAATCTGTCATTCATATGATAATGACATGGTAATGATGGACATTCCATTGGTTGGATTACCGGTCGTGGAATGTGAATCAAACAAAGCTCTCTTACCTGAGGTAGACCTGAATAATAGACCTCTCACCTGCGTTTTCACAACTATCTCATGAATATTCAATGTAGGGTTAGTGGCTGAGGAAAACACAGTGTCACCTCACATTAGTTATGCTTTAGAAATAAAACCACATACAATGTCTAAAAACTGTAATGAGCAGTGTGTAGCACACCTCTGTTTATTCAGTTCTGAGCTCAAAGGTCTTGGTTAGAAATGTATAGAGGTTTTTTTCACAATATATCAGCACATCTGTAAATAGGTTTCTGGAAAGTCTAAGTTTAGAGCAGATTTAATCAAAATATAGATTTATGACACTCTTACTGTTTTGACACTGTTACTGTGCTGAACTAAATCCTGTATAACCCTGGAAAAAAAATCATTTAGATGGGTGTAATTTGTAGATTTGTAGTCAGATCATGTAAGACTACATCAGAGTGTCTGAAATACCCTCAGACTCCAGGGGTTAAAATTATTTACGGTTGTTTTGATAAAAAAGTAAACTGGACACCCTGTACAACTAAAGTGTGGATCATTTTAGACTCATTCTCATACAACTGATCTTGGCATTGATATGCCATGATCTTGGTAAAAGATATTTATCAACCAAGTCAAGGTAAGGTGCTTTATAAGCAGCTAAAGCCACAACTGGTGTCACCTTGGCACATTGAAACCCAAAAACAAAGCATGACATTTTGGCTGTGAGTGAAGTCAGATAAGTTCCAGACCGTTAGTACTGTGATCATCCACCAGTATGATCTCCTTGAGAAGATGTGCAGGTGTTCTGTTGATGATGCTGCATATGGCTCTCTTGATGATTGACAGAGCCTCATCCAGGTAGATCAGAACTACACTGATTGTGGGGAGCTCCTTCGGATAAACTTTAGAAGCACATCTGAGTGATCAGAAACATGATTATTGACTAAGAAAGCATGAATGAGTAAGCTTAGGCAAGTAAATACTACATATTCTGGTTGGACCTTCACATTTCGGGAACACTGGCAGTGTTCAAACACATTCCAAAAGTGGCAAAAACACAAAAATATAATCAGAATCTAAAATCCAGTAATATTCTATTGTGGTCTTTTATTTTGGTCATAAATAAAAATGATAAAATGATGAGTATCATTATCAATATATGGGTTTACCATCACAACCATCTGCACATTGTTTTATTGATTTCTGGACCATACACAACACTGATTAAATGAATTTAACACAAATTATATTCTGTATGTTTCAAACAACACATTACTTGTATTTACACTCGTTGTGTATTTTAGCTCCAGTGAGCATACTTTATAGCATTTTATAGTTCTACTGTACAATTACCATCTGTAGTTTGTCTGTATACTTTCTTTACCTCCTTTCACACTGTTCTTCAGTAGACAGGGCAGGAATTATATAAGTGGTGCATCATTCTCAGTAGTGTAGTGACACTGACAATGAGTGTAGATATAAGGAGGTGGTGTTAATGTACTTGTGATTTATGACTTGAAACTGCTGGAGTCTTCATACCTGGGGTCCCGAGTGTCCGGCAGGCTTCTGTTCAAAGGCAATCTGTCACTGAGGAACACATTATAACCATAATGCACAAACAATTCCTCAGCCTCCCTCTGATCGTCCTCTGAGAGATCATCACCCCATCTGGTGAACAGATAGGAGTTGGGGAACAGTTTTTTCCTCTTAGGCGCTGGTGCCTTCAGCTGTTTTTCACCAGGCTGTTCTTTTTTCTGACTCTGCTCCAGAGTTTCCACTGTAAAGAAGATGCTACTGTAAGACTGCTGCTGTTGTCACTATCAAAGCACTGTTGTCTTGTCAACTCGTTCATTTTATTTATACATTTTCAAAACAGTTGCAGTGTATTAATATCATGAGGAATTCAAATGAAGTCAAAAGTAAATAAACCAAGTCACAGGCAAGAGAGGATGCAGTGTTGTAGGCTCTGAGTCATAAGCAATGGCAGCTGGCCAATAGAGTGTGCAATAAATCACTTTTATTTATTTATTTTTTATAAAATAATAAAAAAAAAACATATATTAAGTATGTATGTGCTAAACATGCACAGTATATATAAAATATAAAGGGGGAAATTAGCTTCCTGGTTCATTCTCTCTCTCTTTTCTAAAGTGACAGAAATATCACTCAGTCAGAGAAGCAGCAGCCAATCACTGACCTGCTGACACAAGATATGTCCATAACAACAGAAATTTAGCCAATCAGCATCCTTGAATCGGTTGACTAAAGGCCGCTTCATTTATCACCTCAGGAGAATCCGTCACTGGTTTTAGGAACATCTGACATTATTAACATATAAGTCTTATATAACATATTATATTTAGTCTTAATATGACACATATGTGAGAATGCTGTTTGTGGACTACAGCTCAGCTTTCAACACCATCATACCCGCAATGCTCGACATTAAGCTTCGGGATCTCTGTCTGAATAGCTATCTGTACCACAAACATAATTTGGGGGGGACATGTCCTCTGCACTTTTTCAAAAGGCAGTTTTGGTCCCCTGCAGTTTTCCCTGTTTCCCTTTAGAGCGCTGACAAGCTCATTGATTGGCTCTGCTGTTTGTTGCTAACGTGTGATTGGCTGTCCCCGCGGTCACTCCATCTCGTTCACTGCCAAAAAGTCAAGAGCACTTTTTTAAGTGGGTAGCGCAATTACGGATTGCAATTACGCAATTACAAATATGTTTTTTTTCTTTTGTTTAGTGGAGTGTCCACAAATGCTTCCCACATGCTCACGAAACCAAACTTGCTTCTCATTAGAGATGCTGTTGCAGCTCGGCTTGGTTCTGTTTACATATAGTGTCACTCTATATGGTCCCATATCCTTTAATGTCCTCCTGAAACACTTCCATTGTGTTGTGAACGGTTTTCAAGCTCGTTTGTGAATCTGCAGTGCATTGGGTCTTCTTGGCCACCGTACTATTGACCATATATTCCAGAAATATGTGTAAAATTGGTGGCAATGAGTTGGAATGAAGCTGACAAACAAGGTGAAACAGATTTGGGTGATAATTTTATGCTACATGCTTTTAGCCGTTTATTAATATTTAATAATAAATGAATCATTTATTAATGAATAATATTAATATCAATGTTATTTTATTATTTCTAATAATGATTAATAATAATTATTAGTACATTATTAATAGTAACTAGTAATTATTAATAAAATGTTAATAATTATTTTTAAGCAATATATTAGTATTTATTATATTATTGACATTATTTATGTTCAAGATTTATGCTCAACCCCTCCCATGCCCAATCCACAAACCCCTCCACCCACACCCCAAACCCAATTCTTTCCCCCGCCCAACACTGTCATAATCACTGTATGTATTTTAATATGGATGTTAATGTAAATCTACAGAATAGATTGTATATATTCGGTCTATACTTGTCAATAAATAAATAAAATGAATAAGTACAGACACAGAATGTTTCTTAAAAAAAGCCCAGCTACCAAGAAACCTGCCTGAGAGGTAATCTGATAGAAGTAATGTGACACCATTCACACATATCGGTGTCAACTATGTTGAAACATAATTGTCTGAAAACATAAAACATTCTGACAGTGGTATACAGTGCTACTGTACCAACCCAATCTGAAGGAACTTTGGCAAAAAAAATATAGATAAAGAACACTAAATCAAATGAGACAGAAATATGAGTCATTTATTGAAGACAGTGATACAGTATTACACATTAGTGGCAAAAACATGTGAAGCTTTAGGTTTATCAGATAAATTGAAGATGAAATTTGAGTCAGGTGTTGTTAAACAATGGGATGATAATCGCGTGTGAGCATGTGCCCTATTTTATTCAACGAACAGGAATCTATCACAGTCTGATCTTCATGTTTGTGGAAGTGTATCACAGCACGAACAGAGATTTCTGAGGACCTCAGAAACAGAGTTGTTGATGCTTATCAGCCTGAAAAAGGTTACCAAACCATCCCTAAAGATTTCACCAATCCACAGTCAGACAGATTGTGTACAAATGGAGGAAATTCAGGACCATTAAACCCTCCTCAGGAGTAGTCACCCAACAAAGATTATGCCCAGAGCAATGTGTGTCACAGTCCACAAGGTCAACATTTACTGTCCGCAAAGGATTGTTTGAGATCCTGACTTGTCTATGTGATCTTTATCAAACTGATGTGCTCTTGCAGTGATCTTTGTTGGTCGACCACTCCTGTGGAGGGTAACAATGGTCTTGAATTTCTTCCATTTGCACACAATCTGTCTGACTGTGGATTGGTAGATTCCAAGCTCTTTAGAGATGGTTTTGTAAACTTTTCCAGTCTGATGAGCATCAACATCTGTTTATCTGAGGTCCTCAGAAATCTCATTTATTCGTGCCATGATCTACTTCCACAAATGTGTTGTGAAATGCAGACTTTTGATAGATCCCTGTTCTTTAAATAAAACAGGATGCCCACTCACACCTGATTGTCATCCCTTTGATTAAGAACATTTGACTCAAATTGCACCTTCAAATTATCTGCTAAAAGTTGACATACTTTTTTCTCCTCACACACATGCAATATTGGATAATTTTCCTCAATAAATAAATGACCAAGTATAATGTTTTTGTTGCATTTGCTTGATTTGGTTCTCATTATCAACATTTTTTAGACTTATGTGACAATCTTTTAAAGTTTTAGGTTAATTTATTCAGAAATACCAAAAATTCTGAATTTTCAAGCACCATCCATCGATAAATCCATCTATATTTTGGGCAATGTGGTACAAATAATATTAGATGTAGAATGGCAGTAGGTTGTCAGAATGTTTATATTATTGTAGATGTTGTACATTAACAGAATGCATTGGTGGACTTAACCAACACGCAAACCACACATTTGCTTGGAGCCCCGGAGATCAGGGCCCCTGCTCGCCAAAAGATGTTTGCAAAAAAATAAAAAAAACAATAAATGCATAAATGTTTTTGTTATTCGACACTAAAGAGGTACCGTACACCACGGATGTAATTTGGGGGGTTGACAGGGGGTGACGGGAGGACATGTCTCCTGCACTTTTTCAAAAGGCAGTTTTGGTTCTCTGCAGATATATGCAAAAACAATGTTACGTTATATTAAATGAAGACGGGTCTAGGACCCAGCGGAAATCTTGAAGCCTGTTTCCCTTTAGACCACCCACAAGCTCATCAATTGGATCTGCTGTTTCTTGCTAACGTGATTGGCCGTCGCTGCTGTCACTCCATCAAACAGCGTCTGGACTTTCACCTGCCAATGTAAGTTGTTATCATGTTGGATGTTTGTTCTGCCTGTGTAACGTCAGCGGATTTTAATATCAGAGGTTTTATATTAAAACCATTAACATTTGAGTCTATGTGAGTGCGGCTGCCAGTCTGTGATAAGCCATCCATTTACATGCCTCTAAGTTGAACTATTGTCAAAATAATTCAGTTTCTGCTTATTTTTACTCCAAAATAAGGAATAATTTTATGTAAATTAGGTCTATTTACCACAGTCCATAAATAAGTGTAAAATTGGTGGTAATAAATTGGAGTGAAGTTGAATAACAAGATGAAACACAGAATTGGGTGATATTTTTATGCTTTTGACAGTTTATTAATATTTAATCATTTATTAATATTTTATTAATGATTAATATTTATTTTATTTTATTATTAATAATAATGATTAATAGTTATTATTAGTATATTATTAATAGAAACTAGTAATTATTAATAACATATAATTAATAATAATGTTTAAGTAAAGTATTAATATTTATTAATAATTAAGAATAATAATTTAATTTATGTTCAAGCAACACACCAATAACCATAACTATAAAGAAGGAATTTGTTTGATCAGGTCCCCCAGACTTCCAAATCTGCCCCTGACAGAATGTATTTGTGGTTGGAGGGCAAAGTAGTTATAAACTTTAAACCAGACAATAATGTTTTTTTTCACTACGTTGCAGTAATGTTTTCTGTCAGGAATTAAGTGTAGATTAGTCACAGTTTAATTGAACTTCAGAGGTTTACAGTTTAAACCCTTAAAGGAGAGTTACAATTAAATTAAAGTTCACTATAATCTCACCAAAAACTTGACATTCAGAACTAACTGAGGAAGTAAAAATTAATTAAATATGTTTTTATGACAAAGCAGTAAAATCATATTTTCACTGTAAGCACTGTCACCTAACTCAGCACTCACCTATTTTATTGACCCGAAGCTCCAGTCCCTCCAGTAAGTGGAGGATGTTCTCCTCAGAGCTCCTCTGCTGTCTGCTGTTCTCTGTCAGATTCTCCTGATGTCTGGACACAAAGATATAAGACAGAGTGTACAGACCCAATGCACAAGAGCCCAGCAAACTCAGCCCTTTTAATAAAAAACGGCTCCTCATTTTAAAGGTGAACTTTTTCTCAGTGAGAGCTGACTACAGAAACACCTGAGCTCAGATATCAAGTGCAACCTCTGCAGTCCATTCAGAGAATTTCAAACATCATAGCAGGGAGGGGCCGTCATCAGTCTAAGCAGGAAATGTTACTATAATAACAACTGCTTCATCACTGTCACTGTTTTAATAACTGTAGAGTAACACTGTGGATTTTTATTATCCACACTTATTATGATTATTTTACTATTACTATCACCACCAATACAACTACAAACCGGATTCCAAAAAAGTTGGGACACTAAAAAAATTGTGAATAAAAACTGAATGCAATGATGTGGAGGTGCCAACATCTAATATTTTAT